>CABPRJ010000510.1:205063-237167 GCA_902439185.1 Cinara cedri | reverse complement strand
AGTAACGGGGGGGGGGCGAAGAATAGTAATTTTAACGACGGCGTTCCGGGAAAAAATCGGTTTTTTATTTTTTGTTTTTTTTTTATTATTTTTTTTTTTTCTAAATCGCCAATTAATCTGTATGTGTAATATCGTTCGTGTTACTGGTCGTCGTCGTCGTTGTCGTCGTCGCGTGACAAATAATACGGACGGGTTTTTTTTTTCTCTCGTCCTACGCGCGCATCACAACGATTTTTCCGCCGTCGCTATCACGCGCTTTATTATTATAATAATAAAACAATATTCTTTCGTCACCAATATAATAATATACGAATTATTATATTTTTATAGTCCTCTCTCGTTTTGTTTCGACAACGTCGTAATCGTCGCTGTATTATTATTGTTACTCGTATTGTAACATCATACCATATTTTTTTTATACGCGCGCCGGTCATCGATATTGCCGAGAGAGAGAGAGAGATTCTATACTTCTAATACACACGTCGACGTCCGTCCGCAATATAATAATATTCTCTCGTGAACCGGGATAGCCGAGTCACCGCCCCCTACGACTTCGAGTAAAAATACACATTAAGAACACAGATAAACGATCGATATTACGGGGTTAATACCCGTAATATATTTTACCCCGATTTCGCCCCCCCTCCCCGGGTGGCTCAAAATATTCGGACCTTTCGCGCCCCCCGTCCGTTTCAAACTGGCCCCGTTTACATTATAATAATAATAATACGAAACGTTCTGTAGTTATTGCCGCCGCTCTGAACTCGACGTATTATCACCGTACAGTAAAAGCTAAGTTTTCCGTATACCTGACTTCGATTCGGAAACGGAAACACGGACTCATTTACTCGTCTAAAAACCGTTCGGTAAACGCATGACGTTACAATAAACGTTTATTTTTGATGACCCCGTCCGCCCCGGGCTAAAATACGTTGCGATCCGTTTTGGACCCGTAAAAACGGTATACGCGAACATTGTTGTGCAAATCAACAGTTTTTTTTTTTTTTTTTTAAAGAAATGCGACACGCGATGTTTAAACGTATAATATTATTGATGTCCGATAGGCGTTTTTCCGCGGTATACGAAACACAACGGCGGGGTAATGAGGTATCGTAAACCGGAATAGAATTGAGTCGACGAACGGTTTTTACAACATTTATACTCGAAATGTTCGCATAATATAGCCGACGTCCGTGACAAAATAATCGCTCTGTATATGCGTATTTATAGTATATAATATAATAATTGCGCGGCTATTGTGTTATGGTTTTTTTTTTTTTTTTTTATAATATTATATAGGAATAATAATAAGGTCGTATTCCTTTAGCCGTCCGGGCTGTACAAATATCATATCTACCGATACATAATATTATAATTATCTAATTATACAATAACGTTATAACTTTTTTTTTTATTTTTTTCAGTTCTTTCGACGAATTTTTCAATTCTATTTAACGTCGATAACCATTATATTATTATTATTATTATTATTATCATCATCAAAAAATAATAATAATCCGTATGGTCGAAACGGGGGGAAAAAAAAAAAAAAAAAAAACTATAACGTCAATATTTTCAACGGGGGTTACGATAATATCACGGATAACGTTGCGTGCGGCCAGTAACGGCGCGCACGGGAAACGCGGAAGACGAATCACGCGGTTCCGAACACGGTTATTACACGGTATTGCGCCTGCCGCGCGTCGTCCCATAACGCGCGACAATAACGGACCGACAGCGCGATAACCGCGGGCCGCGCCGCGCGACGTCATTCCCGTGTTCGCGCGGTCCGTAAAGCCGCGCGCGCGTACTAAGGTGTCGCGCACGCCGACGGTTCCCGTCCGCCGCTGTTGCGGCGCGTCACCGTCGACGGCCGCCGCGTTTCAATGCGGGGCCCCGGGGACGAGCAGACATTACGACGGTTTCGCGTGCGCGACGCGCTCGGCTGCGGGCGATCCGAGGCGCGCGCGTTACCGCGGCGCGGCAACGGCCGACGCGCGATATTGTCCGTCGCGATCGGGGAACCGTCGAACGGCGCGGTGCGGCGCGGAAAACGTTTTTACACCGTGTCGTCGCGAATGATTATGTCTGCGATTTTCCGACGCGCGCGCATACGCTACACGATATTATCGCGCGCGCGCGACGGCATTCCGAACCGGACGTCGCGTAATATGATTGCGCGCCGGCGGTCCGGCACGCGGTTGTTCGGCCAAGACGTCGGCGTCGGGAAACGGACGTAGTAATTTCCCGCGCTCGTCTTACGCGGACGGCGTCCGAGCCGTGCGCCGTGTGCGCAGCGTTAATTAGAAATCGTTCCCGTACGATATTACGTGTGTTTACGATAATGTAATCGCGCGTTCCGTCGACGACGTAAGACCCCCGAGATCGCCCGGGGCGAAGCGAAAGGACATTAACGGAAGCGTTAATCGCGCGCAGGGCCGGCGAAGTCTGGGCGGCGTTTCCGGCGAACTTCCCGCGCGAGCGACCCGAGAATCCCGGGAGCGCGTTGGATTTTGTCGGTATTATAATCTAGTCGATAAAGTCGAGTGCAGACAGTGGCGTGCCCGCCCCCCGCCCCCCACCCGGGAGTTTTCGACGGGAGGGGATGTACGTAGGCGAACAGGAATCGCGGATAAATTGTGTAAAATCGTCTTCTGTCTATACCCGACTTGATTACATATGTACAGAGATCGGTAATTTAAAAGCCGGATCCCAAAAAAAAAGCCGATTTCTAATCAATATTATTCATCAAACTTTTCCTCGTAACTCGGCTGTAAGGCTATGCAGCATTTCGATAACAGACTACGTATTGAATACACAGGGAAAATACGAGTACATATTTTTTATTTTCAAGTCAACGGGTAGAGGGGGGCAAGTAACCGCTAATCACCCGTCTGGCTCCCGTTCCGCGGAGTGTGTTTCAGTGGGACGCCTGGGAAAATATATAGCGGGCCGCAGAAAAAGTGCCTGTGTATAGGTTATTGTAGGGTAATGGATGAGTGACGGAGCACGGTAATTTATAAATACGAGTACACATAATAGACAGTCCTGCAGTTCGGTCGATTCCGGATCGGAGGCGCCTGCAGTGTGTACGAAAAACTTCGAGTCGCCGCGTCGTGTAACGTTCGGGTATCGCTAAGAGGAAAATCGAAAAATCGAAAGAAAACAAAAACAGTACGAACTATAATATAACCAGAGTTATCGTTATCGTATACACAGCCGAGAGTCGACTGGTGTATATATTATATTATAGTTATGTTATAGCTGGATCCGGAGAGGAAGAAGAAACGAAAATTTCGGTGACTTCTGGGCGGGAATAATAATATTCGTCTACGATAGTACAAGTATATATATATATATATATACGTTCCGTTCGGATATTAATAATATACAGTTTCGTGTTGTATTTTGATTTTACGATTATTTTTTTTTTTTCCTACGGAACGCTGGTATAAATCGCTCGACGCCATTGTTGTTCGTCATGCGTGTGTAATAATAACAAAATTATATACAAATCAAATCCAAACGGGGAAATGTTTACGCGTATTTTACAAGCCACCGCCGCCGTTGCGGTCGTTCCATTAAAAATTTCTCGAGTTATTTAAACTTCGTGTGTATATAGACAAAAAAAAAAACCGATGTAAACAATGCGTACTATACGTATATTATTATTATTATTATTATCCTTGTGGCGTGTGTCGTCCTGCTGCTGCAGCACGTGCGGTTCAACGAACCGTTTACTGAACGAATTTTTAAAAAAGAGAACGAGTATAGATAAAAAAAAAAAAAAAAACAACAAAAAAAAACATCCCCCGGATCGAAAATGCGCTCGTACACTTTGATGACATATATTTGTTTGTTCGGGGTTTTTTTTTTTTTTTGTTGTTTTCCCTCTCTCCCCCTCCCCCGAAACGCGTACAATGTACAGAATAAAATGTCGTGCAGGTTAATATACACATTCGAGTACTGCTATACCTACGCAATTTCGCGAACGATAATTAAAACGAAACAATAAATTATCATAATACAATATGCTCAAAACGAGATTAACAATATGACGAAATATTATTACATAGATTTGTTTTAAATAAGTAATTATATATACATTGTAGGTAGGTATACTTGTGTACAAAAGATACGAAACGCGGAGAGGTTCGCGCGTAACATTTTTTCAAACGAAAAATAAACCGTTCTTTTTCCGTATATATATGTTTGTTATTATTTACGGATCCGTTGAATAGCGAGGAAAAACGTCACGGCTCGCTCTCAGACCGAGTCCTGCGGCGGCACAAATGCGCATCGGCACCATTGATAAAAAAAAAAAAAAAAAAAAAAAAAAAGACAATTTCGTAATCTGCTGATTGATGATGGCGTATATTATATTGTAGTATAAAAGTTCAAACGATATTCGGCGTTCTTTACATGCAATAATCATAATTTTTTTTTTTTTTTAATAATAAATATCCGTTATGATATATATATATATATATTTATAAATACTTCTAATCACACTGAAAGCTCGTCGGGCGATTATTCCAATTGTCCGCCCCCGCACAACCATTCAATCGTCCCTTTTCGTATCGTATGTGTACCTAGTATTATTGATATTATTTTTTCGTCTATTCATATTCCGCGAGCAAAGGAAAATATTATACTGCTGCAGAAACAACAACGGCTGTGCGATTATATGATAACATATATAATGTATAATATTATATGAGCTCAAAGCGTTTTGAGTTAAAAAAACAAACAAACATTTTGAAGAGTTGAACAGTAAAGAACACACACACACACACGCACGCACAATATAATACTACGGTATTAAATATTTTATCGAAAAAATAATTATATTTATTTTTATCTTTTTTTTCTATTTTTTCGAATTGAAGCAGTGAGTACTTATTGTTGTTATAAAGATAGGCGGTATGCACCTCTAAACACCGTATAAGTCTGCAATTATTATTTACCGAACGACAATAAAACCCGCACTCGAATATACACGTATAGGTATATAATATGATGTATAGAGGAAGAGTATACACAGGTAAATATATATATATATGTATATTAGAATATTAGGTAGGTGCAGGTACTCGAGAGAAACGATGAAAAAAAAAAACGGCCAACAGCGGCGATGATATTAAATAATTTTTTGTTTTTTTTTTTTGCCAAGTACGCGGTGATGCTGTTACGCATCGCGTCAGTTGGCCACACGAAACGCCAAAGTCAGCCGATTATACGCTGTGTATATGCGAGCCGGTGAATATTATTACTCGAATCGGCGCGAAAGCTACAGCGTACCTGCATAATATTATAATAGAATATTCGAAAGAAAAAAAAAAAAAAAACAGACGCGCCGAGACGACCGTATACTCGCGGAGCGAAAGAGAGTAAAAAAACACAAATCAAAGTGTGGCAAAAAAAAAAAAAAAATAAATAAAAACCGCGTCGGGACCGGTCGCTGGCCACTACGGGCGCGCCGGCGGTCGACGTTTACGACGTGCTAGAAAACCGTAGCGCGCCTCGTCCGTCTGCTGCGGACGACTGCCGCGCTGCTTTGCGAATTTCAACAAGTAATTTCTTATTTTAACAAATGTTTCGGCTTTTTTTTTTTTTTTTTTTATTATTATTATTGTAATTATTTATTTATATTTATTCGAGGCAACAATAAGTAACGCGGTAACAACGACGCACCGCAGACCCTCTATCGCGTACAATAATAATAATAATACGCGTGTATCGATGATAAATGCGGTACCATTTTACGGGCTCGTAAATTTCCCGGACACTCGCGCACCGTATATATTATTAAAATTATATTATTATTGTTGTCGTTGTTACTGTTGTTGTTGTTGTTGTCTGGTTGTTTTCGGCCCCGGCAATAAAGCAAAGCGCAAACTAATGTTGTCGGCGGCGGCGCGTCGAGTGATGCATATTTTTCTACATATTATATAAAAAAAAAAAAAAAATTCACACTATATACACGCACACTGCACGATGGTTGATGCACGCATATCATCAGAGAAAAGTCACAAAACCGACTCGCGGTTTTATATTTGCGCCAATATAACGGTCGTTTTGCGTTCTGTACAATCGAAATTAAACGCATTAAATAGAATTAAAAAAAAAAAAAAAAACAAAACAGAACCCGACTATCTAATATTGCTGAAATTGTTTCGCGTTTGGCCTACAATACTCTCGAAAATGTCATCGAAAATTCAAAATAAAATAGCTCGACGATTTATGTAAACGGCGAAAATACAAAGTAAAAGTGTCGTTTTTAAAGTACCGTTTATCGGCAGTCTTTAAGTACTGCAGTATTCTGTACACATATATATATATATATTTACCCGTTACAAAAACTACGGTAAGTACTCGCGGAATGTATTGTCCCAGAAAACAAAAAAAATAAATCGGAACAATTGATAACAATTGCCGCGCGAATGAGAATAGAATACAATAAAAAAAAAAAAAAAACCAAAAGAATACCTGTCTAATTTATCCCGATATGATATTCAGAATCGGTCAATTTTACGCTAAAAACTCGTTTAATGTACATAATTTTATAATAATAATAATATACGGGTATTATAATAGGTATATAAAAAAAAAAAAATAAAAAAAAATATTTCGCTAAAAAAACCAACAGAATAATAATCGCGTTACACGCGTCGAGAGAGAGAAGAAAAGCTCTGTACAAATGAAAAATCAACGGACAGGGCAATGCACTATGGAAACGCGCAGATTTTATAGTGCCCCTTCTACCCGAAAATTACCACGCGGCGCGAGTACCTGTATACAATGTATATAAATATAAAAAAATCGAAAAAAAAAAAATAATAAAAATCAACCGGTTATATAATAGGTATAATAATACTCGCGTTAATAAAAAACGTTGTATATTATGCGTATACACTGCAGTACGACACTACTATAATATTCATCGCCATTAATAAAAATGTCACGCGAGTTAAAAAAACGCGATAATAATTATTAATACGAAAAAAAATCTTAATATATTACGTTAAAATCGACTCGGAGATGTTATACGCTAGCTGCTATTATTTGATTTTCTCTCTCTCCGTATATAATAGTCGAGTACTCGATTTTTCGCGACAAATAATAAAATAATATCATAGTACGCGCGATTACGGGGATACGACGATAATATTGTAATATTATTCGCGAGTAAATAATTTTTATTAAATATTATAATATCCTATTATTAATAGGTATTCGTGCCAACCGCGACCGGCGTCGGGCGCTGCATATCGTCGTCGTATATTATATACGCGCAATAATAAAATTAAAAAAAAAACGATTGTGCCAATACGTATACGGGCGTCGTAGTCGCGTAGAAAAATATAATTTAATACATTAAAAGAAAAAGATGCGAAAAAACCTCGAAAAGCGACCAGGAAAAACTACTATGTGTACATAAGAAAAAAAAAAAACCACCGAACACTATATATGCGCGCGACATACCCAATAATATTACACACACTGTTTTATAACGATAATAATAATTATTGTATCGCTTATTTGTATATTATTATAATACGTATAATACGTATATTACATTCGTTTCGTAATAACGGTTTTTTTTTTCTTATTATTGTTATTTATTACGCAGATTATTACGCGAAAAACGTACACCGTCCGTCGTATAAATACCCGCGCCGAGACAATAATAATAACAATATGCAATATCGTGTACCGTATAAAAAAATATAATAAAAAAAAAACATCGTCGGTTCGCGTACAATAAATAATAAACCGACGACGTCGCGGCCGGCACATTATATTTGTGTCGGAGATTTCCCCCTTTTCGGGGCATTATTTTTTTCTTTTTTTTTTTTTCTACACGTCCGGGGTTTACACGAGAGCGTTTTCTTTTTCCGTCGATGACAAATGATCCGGTAAACGGTCGAGTGTTTTTCTATACAAGTGTGCGCGCGATATTATTTTATATACGACGTGAACGATATATTATATATATTGTAACCCGCGCGCCCCGCACAAATCGCCCGAAAAAAAGACTACGCGTTTATAATAGTCGCGCCCGTCGCCGCGAACAACGGGCAGGAACCGATTTCTTTTTATACGCACACGCGTCTTTCTCGATACGGTAGAAAAAAAAGAAAAAAAAAAGAAAAAAAGAAGCGAAATGCGTATATGTACGGTCCGCGGGAAAATCGCAAAGTTATTTTTCTTGTCTTTTTCTGTTTCCTCTCTTTTTTTCTTTTTTATTTTCGGCCGCAAAGGAAACAAAAACGCCAATGTTGGATATCGCGCATCCATTATTCATCGTCGGTTATATTATATACGGCGGCGGTGACATTTCTTTATCAAAGTGTATACCGTGTGTGCGTGTGTGTATGTCGGTTTTTTTTTTGTTTCCATCAAAAAGCAAACGCGGACCGTCTGCTGAATGATAAACCGACGGCGATATCGCTCTGGTGAACATTGCTTCCATATGTGAAATATAATGTTATACGATCGACGACCGCATGATAAAATATACAATATCGCGAAGAAATTAACAAACGGACGTCGTATAATACAAGCTGTCACAGATATTTCGTCCGGAAATCGTAAAAAAAAAATGAAAAAATACGCGAAAAATATAAATCGAAAAAAAAAAGAAAGACGTACCGAGTCGATCGAGTGTCTTGCTCTTCCTCTATGAAACCGAGACACTTTGACGCGATGGCACAATATTGTCATCAGAGAAATTCGAATATAAAAACGAAATTCTTGTATTTTCGACAATAATTCTCAACATTTCATTTTACTCCTCTTTGCGCGCCAATAACGATATTGTAATATTGTCATCGCGATCGATTTAAAAAGAAAATAATAGTAATAATTTCACAAATTAAATATTTGTACGGAAATTCGTTGCGTTTCTTACATATTTATTCACATGTGCTCGTGATATACACGGTTCGACTAAATTCTACAGGTCGTGCCATTTCGAACGGTCGAATTAAAAACGTATACAATTTCTGAAACACGTGAAACTATTATCTTCCATTGTCCGGCGGTGGAACACTCATAAAGGAAAACCTTTTGGCTGTTATACTCGTAAACGCACGATTTCGAGATTTTGGTACATTATTGGAAATAATAAAGGAAACAATAAATAAGCTACATACAATATAAGTGAATATCCTCTTTGTGCGACCGTATTCATTGTAGAGCAAATTAAAAAAAAAAAAAAAAAAATTCCCTTAATACTTTCTTTGTGTTCCAGGTATAGAAATTGCCTTTTAGCCAATACGTATCACTCATATATAATGCGATCGGTCAAAATCGGTAAATCGTACGTATAAAAGAAATCAAGACGTCGGCTGACAAACGTCCAAATTAACTTGTATAGAACTGTACGCCGATACACATAGCTGCTAATAGCGACTTCGTGACAACTCGCAGGACTTCGGGCGCCTCAAACGTCTTGTACCTCATTGTTACTGCAGGTACAACCCCGAACATGTTCATCCTTACGTTATATCGCTTTATTTATATATTTATTACTCCTGTATTATCTAATACGTATAGTAAACCGCGCCTATCGTGCGATGTATTTATGAAGACTGACTCGGTCGTCGAAATAAAAACGCCAAGGGTGGTTAAAATAATAAAACGCTCAGATAATATTGACTGGCTATAGTATATTTGGCGTTTATTGTTCCTTTCCCCAAAAAGAACGTGATTTATTATTGTATTCGTCGAGTCGGTCACCTTTGACCGTGGCCGTCGCAGGCAATTGTCTCCCGAAAAATGGCCTATAGGTACCTATTGTTGTACACATAATAATGCCGGTGACTGAATGCGGAATAGTGGAGAAAAAAAAAAAAAAAACCAAAAACCGAAAACTATTCGACCCGAATGGCCGACAATGAGTCCGTGCGGACCGACGTGGGATGTCCGGAAGTCGTCTTATTGTGCGGATAAACGACCCGCGAAAGTTGAATGGGATCCGGCGCGCGGCACCGGAAATAATCGGTACGCACAATCGGGGAGATCGGCCGTTGCACAAGTGCCGCAAGGCGTTCGGCCCGCGAACAACGGAATCCTTTGAAGTCCATTGTTGTTTTGCCGTTCGTACGCGGTCCGTAAAACCCGCGTTAAACCTAACCTAACCTAACCTAACTTAACCACCGTATAAAATGCGACTCGGCCGGCGCGCGCCGCATCACCATTTGAACGACACAGACCCCCGTGCGAACGAAACGGTCCGTCCGTTCTACAGGTGTGTACGCGTTTAAAATACACGGCCAGGGACTCGGGAAAAATATCAGACGTACCTACCGTCGTCGCTTACGGAGGTCGGAATTTTACGATTTTCGTTGAATGTTTACCGTGTTTTCGATGATGTTATACAGTCGAACGGTAAATACTGTATAGAGTAAACGATACGAGAAACACACACACACACACACACACACATACGGGATTCAGCTATTCAGAATCTATTATAGAAGTGTATGCAATAGGTTTTGCAATTCCGTTTTAAGAAATACGACTAAAGGTTTTTAATTTTTAGCGCGTTTTCACCCGTTAAATTTATAAAGAATTATTATTAAATATTATTTGTATAGAGAATATTACAAGTCCGAATTTACAATCGAGTAATTTAAACAATTTACCGGTATCGAATCGTTGGCATTATAAAATACTCGTACACTGCAATTGTAGAATTTTGCTCAAATATTTTATCAATTATTTTAACGAAAAAAAACCGTCGCGATTAAAACAGTCGATTTCTCACCGTGTACATGTATAAAGGAGAATACAAAAATAATACATTCGTATATATTTATTTGTATGAACATTAATTGCGATCGTCGCGTATAGTATATATTTAGAAATAGGAAATGATAGATTATTTTAGATCGAAATATCGGCCGAAAAAATCAAAATCATACGCGTAAAAGAAATGTTTATTTATACACGAAATACTATCATACGAAATGACGATGGTAAAAATAGATATTCGAAAATGAAAAAGTAACAAAAATAATATATCGTTTGTAGATGATACGGAGCAGATAATCCGTCTCTCCGTCGTCGTCATTCGTATGTATACGAGAAATAGATAAAAACACGATGATAAGGTGACACGTAGCCCACCCCACGCCCACTTCCTCTCCCCTCCCCCGGTGGAGAACTACTGCCAAATGATCCGTACCGACCGCATGACGACGTTTTAACCTTTTTGTCAGTCTCGAGCTAATTGTCCGTCAAGATCCCCAATAAGCATGCGACACAATTGAGGGGAGTTATTTTTACGTGAACCGAAACATAAGAGTAAAAAAAAAAAACACGAATAAGATATATTAGATAAAAAAAAAAAACCTCACATACTGACGACGACGACGACGAAAACGACGCGCGAGGCGCGACGACCTTGCGAAGACGAACAAAACTTTGATTGTCTTCTGTTGTAGTCGTGCGACACCGAAAACTGCAGTAAATAGGTGTAATTAAGAGATATGTTTTTTGAAACCTGTTGTAGAGAGTCACAAAAAAAAAAAAAACAAACGAATAACGAGCGTAGAACGACAAAAAATTAGTTTCAAGACAATATAACGTTTTTTTTTGTCTTTTTTCCCCCCAATGGAACACGCAATAACAATAGACGGCGTTTCATGTGTTTTATATTGTTTTTAGTTTTTTCGCTTAAATTACTCTCAAACCAAAAACTAAACACATCTATTATATCTCCTCGAACGAACGCTGACGTCGAAACCGTAGTATTCCAGCAATCGCTTTAATCGCTTTAAACTGTTATAATAATAAAAATATATTATGTGGTGAAAAAAAAAGAACAAAAAATGATATATATTTTTGAAATAATAAACTTATATAATATAATATAATTTTATGTACGATAAGCAATGTACGGGTTTTTGAATGAACTATTGTTTTCACGTTATCGCTGTCGTGGTCCGATATTGTTATATAAATGAAAAAATATACAATATAAAATACCACATGTGGGAAGTATACGTCACGCGGTATTGTAAATTTTGTCGAACAGATTAAATACATCCTGTGAGCACACACACACAATGATTTTGTGTAAATATACTTAGAAATCCAATCGCGGATACGGCAGACATACGATTATCTCGAATAACAATTGTATCGCCAGTGAAAAATAACGTTTTTACTTTACAACGACACCATTATTATCATTAAAATGTCTTTAGTTTTTTTTTTTTTTCTAGTTTGTTTTGTGAAAATCGGTGTATAAGCCTTTTATAAAAAATATAACTTTCTGTGGGTGAGTCGATTCAGTCGCACTGTATAGTGTACAGTTTATCAGTAACCCGACACTTAAAACAAATAAAGTCAACAATTCTGTATAATAGTATAGTTAGGATTGACCAAAAAATCACCGAAAAGGCTCGAATATTTACCTATATAAAAAAAAAAAAAAAAAAAAAAATGGCATTGACACGCAAAATTTTATGTTCCGAATCGTTTTTTAATATTACACGGAACAGATTTGAAGGCTGAAGCGCGTAATATCACGGAAAACAGAAAAACTGTTACAGTGTTCGTTAATTTTTGCTTTTTTAGAAAAACCGTCGGGAATCAATTAACATTTTTCGTATAAAGTATCGCCGAGTACCGCATCTTTCGAGGCACTGCGTGAGCAAATCCGAGCATTTCGACTGACCAAAAAAGTGTCGATTAAACAATATAATAACTCATTCAATATATTTAGTTTAAACTCGTTAAAATCAGAATATAAAAGTGAAAAATTAAAAAATCTATCGCTATAATAATGTTAGAGCATCGAATACGACACAACAATGATGAGCATTTCAAAAATGTAAAGACATCTGCATTAACGCGTAATCCGTACGTAATACGATTATAATAATAAATAGGAATATACGTATTCTAGAGACGTTTTTATCGTATGCTCTAACTCATACAGGGCGATCGGCAAAGTTCAGAATTTTTATTTTTTTAAAAAGCTCAACTAAAACGTCACATTATCGGTATTTTTGCAGTCACTCTAATTTTCAGGGGGCAAACCACTATCAATTTTTGATTTTAAAAATAGCGACCTATATATTTAAAACTCCACAAACGGACGGATTTTTAATTTAAAATAAATACGTGTCGGTGTTGAAATCGTTAATGTACTTACGCGCTATACGTCGAACATTCCGTATAATAACCAACGCGATAAATCCCGCGGACTTAAATTTTTCTGTTTGTTTGACATACTATTATAAAATATACCTAGGTGTATGTAATATAATAATTGTTATAGGCACCGCCAGAGATGAACGTTTCGAATGTATTTCGATTGGTTACGGGTATTACAATAATGAATTACGAGTGCAGCACTCGAACGTGTGAAGATATGCGCGCGACGAAAATCGACGACGATGACGCAGTTATACGCCGCACATTGTCGCCGTCAAATGCGGTTAGGCGAAAAATATTATAATCTAAACTCGAATAAAAATGACAATAAAGGTCTTATGTATAATGTGTTGCCGGATGGTTTGCGCCGCCCCCGAGACGACGCATACACAGTGTGTAGCACGGTATAATAATAATTGCGCGATATTATAATAATTTTGCGCGCGTCAGCGTATTCGTGATATATCGGTGTACCGGAAATGGATTCGTCTGCCGCATAAGTACGTACGAGACGAGAAACAGCCACAATACGGCGTGCGTATTATAGGTGCATTCGGTGGACAAGGAGGCGGCGGCGGCCGGCGTGTTTTAGAGCCGTTTGGATAAAAATAGTGTTTGGAAAAAAAAATATATGTTTGGGAAAAAAAAAGCGGTTTAGTCACGGTTTATATGAGTTGTTGCTGCCTCACCTCCGCCCCTTCCCCCTCTTTCCCCAGTACTGAGCCTCCCACACAAGCAATCGTATATACGTTTATAATATTATTATTATTTACTGCTGTGTATGTATGTGTGTGTGTGTGTGTGTGTATAATATGGTTTATGACGGACACAAAAAAACACACATTGCTCCTGATGCTAATGTGCATTCGCACACACACACACACACACACACACACGGAAACTTTATATAGAACACAAAGGCTTTTTTGTTTCTGAGAAGAAACTGCAACATGGCCGAGACGGATGACACATCTGGTGAACATTATAATATATTCGAAAAGAGAGTATACACTCGTATACGAGCGCCCGTACAACAATAATAATAATAATAGTTATTATCGTTTTTATATGTTTTTTTATTATTATTATTATTATTATTGTTATATACATTATGGACAAGTGGACAACACAATGCATATTACACTCGCAATCTGCGCTGTTTACGAATTTATAATTATAACGCGCTATAAAAAAAAAACACTTGAAATCTATCCGAAAAAAAATCCGCTCGAAATGCATTTAAAATTTCGAAAAAAAGGCAATAAGGCATTTATAAAATGTAAAAAAAAAAACCGCCAAAATGCAATGAAATAAAATCTATAAGACGTGCAGATATTCGTCATACAATATAACTTATATGAATATGTATAATTTCATTTTTTTTTTTTTGTTTTCTTTGTAACTCTCAGAAATACAATGATATGCGTTAGCGAAAGTCGAGAGAATGGGTTTTGTGGGTCATTACCTGAAAAATACGTCGAAATGTCCGAAAAAATCGAAATTCGAAACAGAGTCCATAATAACATTACACCTATACTGCGACAACGAAACTACAACCAACACGAACTAGACGCAAAAGGAAAAAAAAAAAAAAACACATTCGCTACGGTTACAACCGATCACAACCCTAAATATTACCGTTTTTATTGGTACGCAAAAGACTGATGCTGGACAAACGTTACATTTTTTTTTTTTTTTCGACGCGGACGAATCCCCTGCGCGAAACTCGCGCGTCTCACTGTAGGACCGTAACGAACCGATTAGCCGCAGCGGTCCACCGACGACCGGACGCGTTTTTCGACCACCCGGTCGCCGCGGAATCGGTAAACCGCGATATTATCGACGGCGACGCGCGCGTGCGTTGTCTACCGGGCCGTATCGGTCCGCGATCGAACACCGCGATAGCGTGCAGAGAGCGGGGAAAACGTACTCGGCGATTGCGTATCGCCGCGGGTATCGCCGCGGGCCGAACAATGCGCGGCGAACTGTTCGCCGTAACGCGCCTCGCAACGGCGGTAAACGGGCCGCCGCCGCCGCAGCCGGTCACCCCCGCCCCCCTACCCCGAACCCCCCGGCGCGTATCGCGGGACGGAGAGACGATGATAATAATAATAATTTTATTTTAAGTCGTCTCCCGTCCGGCCCGTGAAACGTGGAAGCAATGATATTTTACTGCCGCTACTGCTATTATTATTATTATTATTATTATGTCAACCGGCCCCCGACCGCTGCAGTCCTGTACGGCCAAACTATATTATGTGTCCCCCGACCGGAGAGAGCGCGATACTATATTATTATACGGAATACACTCTCCGCGGGCTTTTACGACCAATAAAAACCGACGGTATAATAAGACGGATTTACCGTGCGCGGGCGCGCCGCGTGTTTGTTTTAACGTTTTTAAAATAATACGCGTATGTATATATATATAAATAAAAATACATGATAATTTTCGAAAGGATATTACTCTATTTTTGATCCTTTTAACGCCGACCCGAACGCGATACCCGCGACTTTTACGCGCGTATAACGCGATTAATATTATTATTATTATTATTATTATTATTATTATCGTATTGAACTCAATCCAAAGAAAATACACGAAACCTCTTTAACCGGCGGCGGCGGCGGCGGCGTCCGTTCCGTACGGAAATAGATATACGCGTTTTTATACCGCGACGCGTATCACGCGATACGGTTTACATTGTAATACCGATACACCCGGGAGCGGACGGATACGACGTCATGTCATTATAAAACGGCCGTTTTCGCGGTGTTCGCGCAGATTTTTCAAACTCCGCGGACTCCGGGAGGTCTAGTCGACTGGGTATCGTGGGCCGGACCCTTCCGGTGTCGGCGAAGTCCGATCCCTAAATAAAGTATACGTGTCGCGGCCACATAATGATATTACCATTTCGCATCGGCCTGTAAGCAACGTGACCCGGACAAGAGCTTCTTTTTCAATAATTGTGTCGAAGAAAAACAAACGGCGCTGTCGTTAACGCGCATATTATGTATAATGAATTTCCGAAACAAAAATTTTACTACTCGTGTACAATACAACGAGCATCTAAGGATCTAAAAAGACCATCAAAATTGTCCGCACCCCGGGAACTTTTTGTCTCAATCCGCCACTGATATTATACATCATATCGTTATAGATAATGTATTCTTAATATTTTAAATATAATTTATGACATTATAATGCGTATTCGTATTGTCTTGCAATAATAAACGCACGGAAATTTGCAAATTTGCATTTAGCAAAACCGATTTTGTGCTTTTAGTTTTACAATTAGAGTGAATTTACCCGGTACCGAACACAAAGGTAAAAATATAATCTGTGTTTGAACACGTTGATTCGATTTTCGAACGATATAAGCGTTTTAAAACTATCGTGATATTTCGCACACTCGTATTGATGTCTCAGTCAAAAGTTAAAATAACGAAAAATTCAACGTCCGAATATTAATAGCGATTATCTTCTAGTTTGATAATAGATTAAAATTCATTCTGACATTGAAACTATTGCGGCCCGACATTGGCCATTTTGTTTCTGCTGAACACAAATTTGCGACCCGCCGTGCGTGTGTGAGACGGAAACGGCAACGAAATACATAACGTGTAGTGTCTCCCAACAACTGTAAAAATAAAACAAATCCGGCGAACAGTATAGGCAATTTCAATACGCTCTCATCGCCGCCGTCGCGATTCTCTCGTCGACCGGTACTCGCACAAAACAAATGTAATATTATATTATACAGAACGTACACCGAGACAGAATTGTAATAGAAAAAAAAAAAGAAATGATGGCCGATTACTACGAAACATTTTCAATATGATTTTAAATCGGCATAGACGGTACCGACATAGATTATGCAATGTAAATATTACAATAATTAACGGTCAAGCTTGTTCCGCTATAACCGAGGGAATCCAGCTGCATAGTAATCAAATCATTCAAGAGTCCGAAATTTAAATACGCATTGTGCTCCCACGTGCGGATATAGAAATAATTGCGATCCGGGTGTAAAGTAAAAGCGTATGTGCGCGGATTCAGTCCGTAACCGGCGGTAGAGGCCTTATTTTGTTTAATTAGGTTTTTATTGTTTTTGAAAAAATACCGAACAGATGTTACGAAAACAAATAACCGCCGACCGGAAAATTCGCAACTATATTATTTTAGCACGAGGATAAGGATGATTAATACGATATTTTACGTTGTATTTGTAATCGAGAATGCGTTTGGAGAAGAGACGCGTCCGGTAAAAAAACCTAATATATTATTATAGGTTACGTTAGTAACGAATATTGACGTTATTGGAATGCGCGTGTGATGGTAGCCATGTGTTGCGGGCCGCGATATGGCATGCACAGTTAATTTGGTTGATTTACACAAATTATTAGATACAGGCATATACGAAACAAATAATTAGGCGCGGGAGAAAAAGAGCCGAGAAAAATATACGCGCACATTTAATATGTTATAATACGACGGCGGTGGCGGGACGAAATATTATAGGGGTTGGACCTGTTGCGGTACAGCAGTCGTTGGCGGTGAAATTTTGAGTTGTTCTGTCTGTTTTCTGTTTTTTTTTTTTGTCATTTGTTTCACACACGAACACATGTTGCACTCTGCACACACGACGTTGACTGTATACTATAATACGAGTACAACACGGTCCGTATAATAATGTACGTACAGGGTAGACGCGACGAGGGTTTGCCCTGCATGCCGCCGCGGACGATATAATGGCACGACGAAACAGGAAATCGCATAGACGTCATCTGAGAATTTTAATTTTTTTCAAACAATCGTTTAAAACGTTCCCGGTGTATTATTATTGTCATCTCTGGACTAGGCGATGAATAATGGCTGCAGTCGATTCCGCGCGGTTTTCAACCAAACAAGTCGGTTTGAGAAAACGCTATTAACGCTATATTGGTAATAAATTATTTCTGTATACAATACGACCGCGCGGACTTAATACAAAGCCTTAACGCGATTTCCAGCACAATGCACAGTGTGTGTCAGACCGCGTGCGCATACGCGCGCGGCGTTAGGACCGAAAAATCAAGAGGAACACAAATCACACAAAACGAAAATTATGCCGAAAATTGATTCGAACCGTGCATGGGGGGACCATATACGCCAGCGCCGTAAAGGCGCGTTATATCCGTACGTATTATTATTGTAATACATTTCGTGATAAGGTTTGTGATTTTTTTTTTTTTTTTTTTTGTAGAGTTCTTATCTCGCTGACTAAAATAATATAATATGATAATATTTTACAGAGATACCGTTTCTGGCAACCTAACGCGACACAACGGCGTCGGCGTAGTTCGCTAATTAAATAGTATTATTATTATTATTATTATTATTTTTTTTTTTTCATTCGGAATAATAGCCACCGTTATTCTTGTATATTATGATTGTATAAATATTATATAATTTTTTTTTTTCACGATAACCACATGTCGGCGAAAATAATCATATAAGTGCGTTATCGGCCGAATTAATCGGACTGAAATTATTTTTTCCGAAAGGTTTTCGCGTCGTATCACGAAGATTATATAGCAACGCGTTAAACACATTCAAATTAATTCTATAGATGTGTTTGAAAAAAAAATACATTCGATGCTTTAGGGGGGAGGAGGGGGGGGGCAAAATCGCACGTGGTACGCGTCTAAATATCACTTCGGTCCATCAACAAACTTTTTGTCTAAAAACACGGTGACAATAATATATCGTGGTTTTAATTATAATTATACGGAAATAACGTATACGAACTTTCTATACGAAATAGTGTCTATCGTAAAAACCTCAAAAAAAACAATTCCCGAGGTTTTATATTTTTCTTATATTTTTTTTAATGTCTTCAAGATGCGCCCGGCGACAAACAAATGATTACACACGCCCGATATTTTCGGTTCGGAAAAAAAACTCCCTAAGTACAACAGTCAAAAAGTTGCCGGTTTTTTCTCGTGTAGGTAATTATACAACGTCGTCGTTAAAATCCAAAAACAAAAAAAAAACAACTCACCCCTCGTCGTTATACAGACGAGATCCCTCGGCCGCCGCAGCCGGAAACGTACACGCACGGGAAAAACGTTAAGCTGTTGTTGTTTGGGGTTTTTTTTTTTTTTATTATTATTATTGTTAACACGACTTTGAAATTAGTGCGCGCGCCCCCGGGAAAAATGAAATTTTACTCGCTACTCGATACGTCTAAAAATACACGATTACACGATCATTATTAATTATTATTATCGCCGCGAGAAGTGTTGTACATCATCATTATAATATTTTAATATGTATTTTTTTGTTCCCGAATGTTATACACTCCCTCTATGTTATGCAGTCGGTATACATGCATTCTACGCGATACGAGTGTGGAATTCATGATGTGTCGACCCCCTCCCGTCCCCGATCGTTTCGAACAACAACAACGGCGGCTTTATTATGATATCGTCAAGTTATAGTGTAACACCGAACCTTTTTTTGTTTTTTTTTTTTTTTTTTTTTCATACAATGCGTTTCATTTATTGAGAGAAAAAAACCATAATAATAATAATAATAATAATAATAAAGGGCGAGCACGCCGTTAATGACGTTTGTCGAGTCGAAAAAACCGAACCTCCGTCGTGAAATAAAAAAAAAAAAAAAAAAAAAAAAATGTATAAAATATTGCACACGCGGGTTCACCGCGGAAGAATAATAATAATAATATGATTATATTATATTTTACGATGGTATGCAGTATACTGTATAATATGGTAATATTAAAAAATTGGTCAATGAAAACGCTTTGTTTTTTCGTCGCAGGACACGCCGATGACGACGACAACAGCTGATTATTATTATTGTACATACATGTATATATTTTTTTAATAATACGATGTTTGCCATCAAATTACGATACTGCAGTATATACGGACGAAAAGCAAGACGTGAGTTTCAATGAATATATATTTATGCACCGCGTGTCCACTCCTCCCTCCGTTTAATAAAAAAAAAAAAGGTCCGCAAACAGATGCACCGAATACCTTCCCCTTAACGCTTTGACTTTCCCCGGTTACCTCAAACAGTGAGAGTATTTCCGCTGGTATATATAAAATGTAACGTTTCCTTAAAAAATTTACTAATATTCAATAATTTACCACTTATTATCTAGTAGACAGAAAGTCTTATTCTTCAGCACGGGTGTCCAACGCACTTTATATACCAGATAAAAAACCACGGCGTCATATGCCCCCCTTGGATTTATTTAAAACGCGTATTGTTTTTTTGCGGTTAAATTACCGTGTTATGATTGAAATCAGTTAATTTTACTAAATCTATATAAGACGGAGCTAAAAAAAAAAAAAATATAAAAATATTGGTATACGATTGATTGCGTGCAACACAATTATCATTATACATATATAGTGCGTTTGTCTGCGATTTGCAACACTATTTGATACTTTAGACACTGCACTTCGGGTTATTTTTAACGGTAAAACAATAATAAATACGACCATAAAAATAATAATAATAATGTATAATGCTTTATATCAATACAGCGATTCGCAGGTTGTTCGCGCACATTGTTGCATAGTATTATAGTTGGCTTATAATATTTATATCGGCACGTAAAACTGTTCTACTTTTCATACAATGTTGACTACCCGATGAGACGGATATTATATTTATTTTGAACGCGGATTTAAAATCGAATAAAATATGGACGCGGGAAATAAAAGTTAAAAAATAATAACAGCGTAATAATCATGATTAAACACGCGTTAATCTTTATGGTTACTTTTCTATAACTTTGACCGATATCCACACCTATAATACATAATATCATCGACGGTAATCAATTTAAAGCGCGTACCGATTTGTACGCCGATTTTCACCTAGAATCCCTATTATATACGTTCAAACTGGAAACACTATTCACAATGTAATATAGAAGCGTTATTGTTTTTTTAAAGTTTGAAAATTTGATAGATCCAAAAAAAAAAAAAAAAACTATAACTATATACGTCCACATGTACTGTCTCTGCAGTCTGTTGGTCTAACTAACGAGCGCGACATAGCAAAACTTCGTTATTTAGAACACAAAATTACAGTTTAAACACAAGTGACAAAATTTTAAGAGGAGAAAATTTCCGAAGGCCGCACAAATTCTGACAAAAGTCTGAAACCGAATCGCGAATCGTCCCGTTCGGGATCTTTGCGACGGTTTTACCCCGGGATTCCACCGTAAATACCATACGGTACGCACGTCCGTATTTAGTCTGCGTCGGTTCGGTTCGGTTTAAACCGCACGCGGTAAAGATATCAGTAGGGAACGGAATTGTATTGTGTACTTAAAACCTGCAAAAGAGCACTTTGAAACGTCATAAAAGCTCAATATTTAAAAGAGCAATAATGGTAGAGGGGTTTAAAAGTTCCCCGTCTATTGTTTTTAACTATTAAAAATAATTTTGCAACAACAAGAAAACGATTATTACAAATTCATTATTTTCAAATATATTTGTATGTTATAAAAAAATTAAAAAAATGCTATGTGTTAATCATTTGTCAGTGTTAGAAAATTGTATTTAATAGGATTAGAACCGTTAGAGTGGGGACTTTAAAACCCCTTTACCACTTTTAGTTTTTTGAATTTTTCTAAGTAATTTTTTGAGGATTTCAAGTACATCGTACAAAAATTCGTTCCCTATAGTTATCACTGCATATAGGTCCAATTAGTCCAACTATAAACGAACTCCGTGGATGCTGAAATTATGGACACATCAAAGAGGCTATGCCGTCCATACCATCTTCTTTACACGACTCTTCCAACGGTTATCTACGCTTTTCATTTACAATTTTGCATATGCAAATGTACCGTGACTACTTTCAAATACACACGTGCATTGTTTGTATTTTGTTCTGCTCGTTAATTATACGAAATACGCGGATAAAATATTCAGTCGTTACTATGAAAAACTCGATTGAATTTTCGGGGGCGCTAAAGACCCCCTAGTACCCCTCCCCCACTAGTTGCGCCGATATTCCAATCGGGACAGTCGGCATTGCGTGTTTTTCAACGCGATGAAGAAATGAAGAATATTATTCGCTATACAATGTACACGCAACAACAAAAATACAATAATTATAATATGATCGTCGTTATGATATTGCACAGCTCCCCCGGTGCTAAATAATTTTCTCGGCGCACTCGAGACGGACCGAAAACAGAATCGACACGATAACCGCGCGGTTTCCCGTCTCGCTCGCGCGCCGTTACTGTTAAAAAAAAAAGAAAAAAGTCCGTTCGCGAAAATACTTTTTACTAGTTTTTTTTCTCACTCTCACTTCTAAACCGAGTACATTTTATTATTATTGCGCGCCGTCGATATGATATTATTTAGCTCTCCCGATTCCCTATTATTATTATTATTATTATTGCAACCGTCCGTACGCAATAATAATAATACGTTCGTATGTGTAAATATATCTTCCGGCCAACACACACACACACACACACACACGCTCGGTCGGTTTTATTTTTGATTCCAGACGTTCTCGTATATACGTATAATGCTATTGAAACACCTCTAAAACAACTATAGCACAATTGTACACGGTGCGATCATACGCGTATAATAATAATACGCTATTATTGGTACGTTATTATTATTGAATTTACGTGCCAAAAAAGATCTCATACAGAAAAATCGCCGAGAAAATAACGAGTTTGCGAGAATTCCGAAACGCGTTTAATCACATGATGTGTAGTGAACAGCGCAGAAAATTCGAAAATACCGCGCGTAATGATGAAATAATTTTTTGTCCCGTGAAATTTAGTGAAACTGTTTTCCGAGGGCGAATCGATTTATAATATTGTTATTAGTAGTAGCGCGGGAAACGAAAACAAATTTGAATCGCCGTAAACTTGTGAAAAAAACCGCTAAAAATTAACGATTTATCGTTATAGTACAGTAAATATTCGTAACGCCAATACGTTTATATAATGGCTATTTTAGGTTTTGTAAAAAACAATTATTTTTTTTTTTTTTGAAACTAGCAAATATTGTAGAACGAAAATTATTTTCGTTATCAGATCTCCGTATATTGCAGCCTACGGTATGTACACACACCTATAATATGATAAACGGCGACGTGTCCCGTCCGATAGAAGGTAATCGACAATGTAAAGTACTGTCCGAGTGTAAATAAAAAAACATTAAAAAGAAACATAACATAACCAAAATAACTAAAGGGCGAACCCGCTCCGCGAAAACGCAAAAATCGAAAATACCGACACAAAACATGTGAAATAATACAGTTGCGAAACAAAGCTGATACCGTATACTGTAGCGGTGTATATTTTATTCATCAAATATAATTATTCGAACTTTGTATGGAAAAAAAAATAGCTGTAGTCGCGCGCGTTTTACAATGAGCTAAAAAAAAAAAAACAACAAAAAAAACTAAAGAAAGACATTCGCTTCAAAACGCGGGCGGCTTTAATTTTTTTTTTTTTATTATTATTATTACGTGACAGCGATAATAATTGTGAGAATTCGCCTTTGGTTAACGTCCGTAGCGAAAAACATAATTTTCATTTTTTATTCGTTTCGTTATAATTTAGCGTAGGTAATAAAAAGACAATCTCGTAGCCCTGTGGTAAAGAAAAAGAAAAAAAGACAAAACATACGATATAATTATTACGTCTATAAAAACGAAAATTGGATTTTTTTTTTCTTCTTTCTAAAATTTAATAATAATTACAAGATTGTTATAGTCGCGTGAAAACATTCTGCGACACTGCCACGATAACATAATATTATTACGGTTAAATTATAATGACATTGTCGGGGCGGCGCGCGAAGAAAAACGAGTGTGGATTTATTCGCTAAAAATACTGATTCCTTTTTTTTATTACTATTATTTTTATTATTTTTTTTCGCTCGGCGAAAAATCGTTCGACAAAATACGCAACGACGCCCAGAAACGATTTGCCATACGTGTAATATACTGCGAGACAATTAAAAATAGTCGCGTCTAAATATAGTTGAAAAAAAAAATTCATCGAGTGTCGCTATATTTTTTTTTTAATTATTATTATCATTACTAGATAAAGAGACGTTAATCATAATAATTGCGATTAGAAGACGTTGCGGTAGAGCTTCAATAGCCAGAGATGATTGGATATATTTTTTTTTTTTCAAAAATGTACCTACCCTATGACGGCATAATTTAACGGGGAAAAAAAAAAATTCTCGATCGACCGGGACACGGTACAATGTATATTTTGAAAAAAAAAATCTAAAGCCGAGTACAAAAGTTAAATCGTTTTTAAACAACGAATATAGGTGCGGTGTCTCGGGGGAGTGGGACTTCATCCCTCAGCCACGTCAAGTAAATACACTGAATATTCAATATTATACGCAATAGTATACGTATATAGTGTACGTATCACAGTATACCCGTATAACATTCAACAATAATCGAATTTCGCGTATCGGGCCGCCCTAAAATATTCGGCCCGTTCGCGACTGTGCACGGAAATAACGGAATGTCCAATGCGTCTAATTTGTTTCCGGTACGGACGTCGGCGCCTCAAAAACGATACCGGATGTTCCGCGATAGTAAACGCGAAAACACTGCGCGACTTTAAACTCTCTCGGAAACAATAATATGCAAATTGAACGACGGCTGCTAATAATCGGATGAACCGAAGTGTCGGATAATTTGCTTTTTGTACAACAATTATAATATCAAAGGCACCGGGTTTTGGAAATGTCACGAGGAGGAGGAGGACATTTTAATAGCATCGCGAAAAGTCTACAATTTTTCTCCGCTATCAATATCAAAAAAAAAAAACCTTTATCCCTCTCGATTATTTTGAGGATGTACAAATATTGATTTTTTTTTTTTTCTATATAATATGAGAACCGCGGGGGAGCTACAGCCCCCCGAGCCCCCCCCGTACACGGCGCCCCTGATTAATGTGACAAGCGTTGCATATAGTTAATTTTCCGTTTTTCGGGGGATTTTTTTGCTTTGAAAAAAAACAATTATACCGTACGATCCCCTGTACTTTTTCCCCTAAGAATTTGTATTTTTTTCTTTATACGGGTACGGTAAAATACCGCCGTGTAACATGTCAGTACAATTATATTTTAGCCGCGGCGCAAAATAATCAACGTGCGACAACAACAACAACAACAACAACAACAACAATTTCGTGTCGCGATAATTGATTTATCGAGAGAGAGAGAGAGAGAGAGAGACAGAGAGAAACTCGCCTACAATAATATATGTCGTTCGTAATTTTCACGCCTATAAATAACTGGCGATTTCAAAAAGGAATTCGCATAGTTTAATATCTACGCGCCGGCCAGTAAACGATATCGGTGGGAATTTTACGCGCGTTCGCGAATTTCCATTGTTTCGTCACACGGCCCGCGAACAATATCGAAATTGATCGATACAACGCGTAATATAATTAATCAATTGACGGTGCAGAGGTGTGCGCGCGCGCGGAGCGATTTCGCCGTCGACAGCCGCGCGTATCGGACGACACGTTACCAATAACGGTCGCAACGTTGTTACATTGCCGTACCGCGGCCGTGGTCGTTTCCCGGGATCCGCCCGCGGGTTCTGCGTACGAAAACCGCGCGGACGCGGTTGACGCGGGCAGTGCGCCGGTGTTGCGCACACGCGGCCGAACCCTCCGCTCGGCGGTCTCCGGGCACCCGCGCGCGGTACGCACGTCCGGATTACGGTGCCGAAGACCAGCGTTCGATTACAATTAAAATACCGTACGGTGGTATTGTGCAATTCGATTTTACGTATTACCCCCGCGGGGTTCCGAACGTGTACAACGCAGTCGGGTGGTATGAGAGTTTCGTTTCGGTTTTGTTTTGTTTTTTTTTTTTTTTTTCGTCCATGGCTACACCGAACCGGCAGTTATCGGGAATACTAATTATTGTCAATCGGTACGTTGATAACGGTTCGTTATAACAACCGCGGTCGTTTGATCATCATCATCATCGTCGTTTGATCGCGTACGTCTCTTATATCCTATACGAATTACGTGTACGTGATAATCTCGTTACCGCGAATAACACGTATAGCTCGTACGCGTTCGCGTTTGTTCTGTATTCGTATAACCGTGTACGATGAACAAACGCATAACGACAAACGAGAAATTATCGTTTTAACAATATTCACCAATGCGGTGTGATAACTCGTGAGTTTTCGTTTAACATTTATCGCTATCGCTATTGTAATTATAATTATACAGATTTTAAAGTAAAAAAATGAACGCTAATTCGTCATGTGCCTTGGTCGTTGCAAAGTTCGCTGGGTACACAGTCGTTTTACACGTACACTGTGCGCCGTGTAATATTACCAACCCCGATAATATAAACACGAGAATCGTGATAATCTCGGAATGCGGTCTGGAAACGATTGCGTTATCGTCGTAAAACACAAAACGACCGTGTTCGAATGCAACAACAACGACAATTGTCAGTACTTATCGGCGCGTACGGTCCGAGCGGAATATTTATCGCCGATTATTGTGTACCGCCCGTGACCGAAAACCGCGGCGCGCCTGGCGCAGGGAGGTTTGCTCCGGTTTTTGTCAAGGGCTGACCATAAAACGACATGGGCGGGTCGAGCGGGAACGCGCGTAGAATATCGGTCGACTGTGCGAACGCAGGCCACGGCGGGCGCTTCGGGGTCGACGAAATATACAAATGTTATCACACATTGGGCAGAGGACGAGTATCTCTGGAAAAAAAAAAAAAAAACCCGCGAAACGCGCAATTGTCTATGCGCTTGAAAACCCTAAAATATGCAATCGGTGCTTTTGCGTTTGAAAACCCCTAAACAATTCTACAAATATTTAACTCTAAATACAAATTTCTAGCGATCTGATAAAAAATAGGAACAAGAAAAACAATCACCAACATCCGGTTCAATTGTGTGTATCGTGACCGAACAATGACTGAAATAAACAAACTTTTTGACTTTAAGAAACTTTTACTTTAACCTTTTATCGATTAAATTGAGCGTGGTGCAATAGTGTATGCGTATATTATCGTATACATCATAACATCGATTGCGATTGATTTTTAAATACGTTTTTGACTTGACATTTCGTCTTCTGATAAGAAAAAATAACATTTTTATTATATTCATTTACGATTTTTTTGACGCTTTGATAAATGAAAATATCGCGAAACAAATCTCGAAAAAGTCCCCGTAAACATAAAAAAATATCTACAAGTATATTAAAAAGCAAACGGACATAAATATGTGCAAAAATATGCCACATAATAAAATTATAGATTCGGCTCTATTGTATAACGTGAAACAAATTTATTTCATACCGGCCTTTTTTCTTTTCTTTTTGTTTGCAACTGCGCGCAATATAAATATGAAAATGTTCTGCCCTGTAATTATTACGCTTGTACACACGGCTCTCCCGCTTAAAAGTTTAAAGGCATTGCCAGCTATTATACAATAAGCGACAGAATATTATTCGCAATACGATTTCGAGAAAAATAACTTTTTTTTTGAATTTGAATTATTTTTCGTTTTTTTTACCGTAAATACGGAATGCGATCGGTTTTTACGGAGTATATACCTGCGCAGTGGCGTTTAATTATCGTTCGACAGTGTATACATTTATATATACTTTTTACCGTTTACAGGAAAATATTTATGTATATTAAATAATTGTTAATCGTACAAAATTAAAAAAAAAAATAATAATAATAATAATAATATTGTTTATCGTAAGAAAATTGTGAATTATATATTAATTACTAAAATGGATAAAATGCACGGCATTACGGCCGTTATGGTTTTAGCGCAAATCGCAATTACCTGCGGGTGCAACGGTGTAAATATTTACCCCTATACACGTGCGTATTTAAGTGGCGTTGTATCGCGGCGAATTTGGACGATTCGAGAGTAAACGCGGCGCTATCGAGTGCCCGCGATTTTTCGATAAAATTTTGACGGTACAAACCCCACTGCCCATATCTATATCGATTTTTCACAATTTCTACAATAGTATCATTCGTATGGATATTTTTTTAAAAAAACATTCTTGTGCGTTTGGCCGCGTCGATCGCGAAATCTATCGCAGCACCTGCGGTAATTATTCGCTAAGAATAAAAATAAAAAATAAACACGCTTTAAAACAACGACCGCGGCTATTTCTGCTAACATTACGGACTGCGTCTCTTGGCGCCGTAATGCGCAGGTGCACAGCACTGCAGGTATACTCGAACGTTATTACAATATCTTATAATCGTATAAATCCGAGTGCAAAAACAATAAATTTGCGGGGTTCTTTTTTTTTTTTTCTCGTTGAATTTATTACGCTGCGTTTAAGAACGTATTCGTGTACAATGTAAAATTAATTTCGAAAAACGCCCGCTTGCGAACAGCGGTGTTCCCGTTATACTCTCAGAGTTTAAAAAAAAAACAAAAAAAATTCGTCGTCATACGCATATATTATTATAATATTGCCGCCGCCCGTTATCACACTTCTTTGCGCCACTAAAACCGAAAGATAATAATCGTTGTACATTTGTTTCGGCGGAAAAGATTTCGTTTTGAAAACGACGGCCGTGGAATATTGACCTCGGCCGTTTATTCGGTCGGTCGGTTTTTTTTTTTTTTTATTACGTACGCATTTACCGTACACACTAACCGCGAGAACGATACGCGAAATAGAGGCGTTGTACTTTGGCAAAATCGACGCGAACGCGACAGGAATTCCAGAATCCGTCACGGCACACATAAAACACCGTCCGCGCAGCGTCTTATCGCGTTTTTCGCGCCTGTACTATTACTATAGCGGAGCCCAAACTGAATTTTTCCGGCGTAGCATGACTTGAAATTCAAAACCACGTCAACAAATTTTCCGGCCAAATTTTACTGCTTGAAAACTAAAATGTACAACTTTCGAACGTTTATATGTATTTATCCCTGCCCGTATTCTACCCCCGACCGTCCCGGATCCCGATGACCGCGGGAACACCCGCCCCGCAACTCTGCTACACTCGAATTCGGGCGCCAATATACGTAAAAAAAAAAAAAAAAAAAAAAAAGCGAAAACAAACGACTAAACGCCGCGTGGACGAGTTTTGCCCCGTTACCGATAAAATTTAACGATGCGCCTTTTTTTTTTTACGGAGGTTTTTTCTTTTTCGAGAGGTTTTTACGGTCGAGGCACCAAAACCGCCGCCGCCGGAATAATATCAAACTGATACACGCACATCATGATGTTATAATACAGACGATACGTATCCCGTTAATGAGATTAAACGACGCGTCGAAAAAATCTTTTGAACAACCGGGCACGCGCGAATATCGCGCGGTGCACCTACTATATAATGTGTTATTTTCCCCGGTTTTTTTTGTGTTTTTTTTTTTTTTTTTTATATTACTTGTCGGCACATTTACCAAAATGACGCGCGCGAGATAGAATATTATTATACACACATATACAGAGAACGCGCACCGGAAATTCGTTAACGTCGTCAATCTTTTCATGTGGTGTGCGCTGCAGTGCTGCTGCAGTACAGCGATGTTATACGCGAGCGGGCGCGGGCGCGTGCTAAACGGTTTCGGTCAGTTTCAGACTATAATAAACTCGGTTCATAAAAAAAAAAAAAAAAAAAAAAATAAATAAAAAAAAACCGCGTTTAATTCACGTGTAGGTTTTTTTTTGTGATTTTTTTTTTAAATTTTTTTTTTTGTCGCCGTCGTCGAACGACGCGACGCGATAAACGCGATTGTGACACCGCAATACACACGGAATAATATTCCGTTCGCTCCGACGACGACCACGACGACAACAACAACAACCACAACAACAGCGATTCCCATCCCCCGCCCGTCGCGAATTCCCCCCCTCCCCGCCGCCGCATTACTAACGGGCGAGTGTGCCGCACCGGTAAAACGTTCGCGGCGGTGTTTCGGCCCGAGGGAAAAAATAAAAAATTAACGCCGGACGGACCGGCGACGTCAGAATAACGGTAATAGTAATAACACCGTGGACAAACGACGACGTCGCCGCGGGAAAACACGACGATTACGAGTGCGGGGGGGAGGGGGAGGGGGGAGATGAATTAAAGAAATAAGAATAAAAAAAAAAACATCAAAGACCCGATGTAGTGTAAAAGTTCGTGAAAAATCGCGCGCGAAACACCTTTGCCCACCGCGCGCCCGCGTGTACGCCGCGCTTCGCTCGTACATACGCGGCGACGGCGGCGACGACGAGTCATTTGGACGGACACCGTAAAGGTCCATTTGCCACGGGCCGCGCGCGCAATGAAGTGAATATTATTATTACGATAATTATTTATAATATTTCTCGAACGGCGGCGAAGACGGGGAAAAATATAAAAAAAATTAAATAAATAATAAACGCGCGACATCAAAGCGAGACGGGCGGAAAACGGCCGGCGATTAAAACGACCGAATAATGTTATAAAAAAAAAACAAAAAAAAAAAAACCACAATAACGGTGTACGGATCGTTGTCGCGCGCGCGATATCCACGGTCGCCGGGGGTTACGAACAAATCGCCACGGAACGGGGGGGGGGAAAAAAAAAAAAAAAAAAAAAATAACAATAATAATAAAAAACAACACTATTATCGAATACGGAGACCGTACCGACGGTATTGTACCCGATAATTAACGGAAACGATAACCCACAAACATTTCACCCTCCCCCCACCACCCCGCACACCCGCGCGCCGATTACAGTTGCGCGATGCCGTCGATCGCGACGATGAAACTCCGCAACCGGCGCGTCGTCCGCGGTTTTCCCGTCGTTTTGCCCGCGCGACGCGGACGCGTGTCACGGTCGTGCGCCCGACGGACCGTCGGACGGTGCCGGCGCCCCGGGGGAAACCTTCCCCTGCCGTCGCGCGCCGTCGTTGCGACGATCACCGCGGGTAAACGTTTGGAAACAATCGCGGTCCGCACCGCGGCGCCGCGGCACGCACGGCGATTAACAATAACAAATATTTACAGTGATTTACAGTAATTGTTAATCCGTCAATTACGCGCGTCGTAATTGTTGCGCGGACAAGTGCGTCCCGGCGATAGCGCGGACGTAACGTAATTAACGCGCGGTTGCGTTATTAATACGCGCGGTCGCGCGGCACACGATAATAATTACGGTACGTTATAATTATTGTGCGTTACGATACCCCGTGTACGCGGGTGCACCCGGCCCGTAAACGCCGCGAGAACGATGTGTGCGACCGCCGTCGTCGCCTTCTGTTTACGATCGCGTCGTACTGCTGCGGTCCGTTTTACAGTCACGGGGTTTTTCGTAACCGTTAAATTGTAGGGGTATTTTTTTTTGTTTCTAATATTCGCGTTGCGAACGGTGACGGAAAATTTATGTGGAAAATATAAAAAAAATCCGCCGTAATGTTGCGAAACTTCCGAGGTTGAGGAAAAAAAAAAAAAAAAACTATAAAAATACACGTCGGTCCAACGGTTATGAAATCGACAAAACGTGCACGCGGACCGTAACGTATTAACGCAGCTACAATTGTACGTACGCGCATGCTATCGATAAATAATTCCCGGAAAAATGTCCCGCGACTGGCCCGGGGGGTGAACCGGTCTAATCGCAGCACCGAATAATACGCGGAATTTTCGGCGGAAAAAAAAAAATCCACAATAATAATAATAATAATAAAAATTCTCGACGACTTACCGGAATGACTATCGTGTACGGAACTGCAGAGGACACCGGCCGGCGCTAATGGCGGCAATGCCATCGGGAAAACGACGAGAGAAAATTAATCGGTTCGATTTCGGCGACGGCGGAACGGTGAAAATCGTCTGGTCGAAAAACGGCGGCACCGCGGGGGTGTGTGTGTGTGTGTGTGTGTGGGGTG
>CABPRJ010000510.1:124060-205056 GCA_902439185.1 Cinara cedri | reverse complement strand
GGGGGGGGGGGGGGGTAGAGGACGGAAAAGACCGTGCGAGAATTCAAACTTTTTAGGAAAAATTTTGAAAAATTTTTCTGTCCAAAGCTTTCGTTCGCGCGGGCGCGGGCGCGGTGGCCGGTAGTCGAAAAGTGAGTTATTATTAAACAAACGGCGGCAGTGTGTGCGTGTGCGTGAGAGAGAGATGCGGAAAACTCGCGATGTAAAAAACCGGAACGGGCGAACGGACGCGAATATCCGCGAGTGGGGACACGACGGGTAGTACGGCAAGAATAATAATAATAACAGAGAGCGAGCGAGAGCCGCGTAGGTTTTTACGCGTGTAAACGATGGCGAGCGGGAGATCGCGCGGGACGACGTGTGATGACGAGCACTGCGCGTGAGGAGCACACCGTAAACGCACGACGTACACCGACTGACTGACTGACTGCGACGCGAACGCGCGCGGTTCGGCGTGCCCCGCGGCGCCCCGTCGTCGCCGGCCGTCGTCGGAGGGCGGTCGGCGGCGGACGGGTGGACGTTCGGGTGCCGCTGTTCGCCGGCACCGACGCGACGGCGAGGAGTTTCGGTGGTGCCGCGCGCGTGTGCGTGTACGGCGACCGACGTTTCGGGCGCCGCCGCCGCCGCGGTCGGTGGTGGCGATTTCCGTACGGCGACGACGACGGCGACGGCGTGTATACACACACACACACACACACACACACACACACAACACGCCGGCCCCCCCCCGCTCGGCCGTTCCGACCCGCCGCCGCCGCGGTCACCGACGGGCGGCGAACGCGCGTGTGCGTGCGCGAGGCGTGGAGGGGTGGCCCACACCTTTTGTCTCGGGCGAATCAAAAGGTTGGAAAACAAAGAACCGCCGCGCGAGACGGTCCGCAGGCATGCGCCCCGGCCATTGTTGCGGGCCGCCGCCGACTGCCGCGACGACGACAGTCCGGCCCGGCCACCTCCTACTATTTTACCGCCGCCGCCGCCGCCGCCGCCGCCGCTCGCTCGCTCCTACCTACCGCGCGCGCGATATATAATAATAATAATAATAATAATAACAACGATAATACAAATATCAAATATTGCCTTCTTCTCGGCGGCGGCGCACAATAGGACGGACCTGCGTCCTCCGTCGACCGCGCGCGCGTGTACCTGACCGCCGCCGCCGCCGTCCCGTTCGGCGAGCAGCCCCGTCCGGCGGCGGGTATTATCGGCGTCCGATTGATAACGCGCCGACAGTTTTCCGACGGATGACGGCAATCGTGACGGTCTCAAAGTAACAGTCGGAAATTGTCGTAACGCAGCCGCATAATTGTATTGTAGAAAAAAAAATAATAATAATAATAAAACATTAGCGCGCGTGCAGAAGACGGCAACGACGGAACCGTGTGTACACACCTATTTATTACAGTTGACGCGGTTTACAGAAAAAAACAGTGCCTTTGATTATTATTTCCCCCGCGGAGGAGGTCTCCGGCCGGCCACGCAACGTAACGTTTACCACCTCTCGCGTCACACCCACTGCAGCAGCGGCTTTACTTGTGTACCTGTCGGTTTTTAATTTTTCCGCCGTATATTTCCGTTTTCTGTGCAAATGTTTTTGTGATATTACAATTGTATTTTATTTTACGATTTTAAGCTGTTATTGTCTCGCAACTATTGGCATTTGTTATCAATTCAAATACGACCGATCGGCGGTCTACTTACGGGTCTCAATAGCAGGTTGTCGTCAAGCTGCACCGAAATCGACTATAAATACACACAAATAATGCGTAATTCGCACCAACGTTTTTTTAACGGCGTGAGCTAGTGATTCGCACCGAAATTCAAATCGATTATTTTTCCGATAATTGTAAGCAGAGTATAATATATTGAGACGCGATGGAAACCAAAGACACCGAATGTTACGTTTGGATTTTTAGTGGTTATTTCACTTAAATACGTATGCGTATACCTATTTACACTATTTTACGGTACGTCAGTATTGACACAGTAATATAACAATATCGTACGACAGATGTATTATATTATAGTATTATAATAATAATTGCAATGTTTTAGACAAACGTATAATTTAGTATTATTGTGCTACAAACGAATAGTCGGAAACACTCAATAGGTTGGATTAGTATTTGGTCGAAGCAATCAACTACGTGATTACGACGGATAAACGAACGTCAAACTACGAAATAATTACCTGCAGCAGCCGGGCAATCGCGGAAATAATAAATTTTAAATGAGAAAATGCGAATTAATAATAAAAACAAAAACAAAACTGATACTGGTGATGGGAGCGGCCACTGTTGTTGGTGAGAAGTCGGGAATGTTATTTTATTTACATTTGTAACCAACGGTAAACCATGACGAAAGACGATACATAAATTTTTGAAGTGCCGTAATTAAATAATTACGCGAAAATTTGCGATTTTCGTTTAAATTTGATTTAAAAAAAAAAAATTATCCGATGATTTTGAAAATTTTATCGCTTTAAGATAAGTCCAATATAAGTATTGCTACCAAATTTCAAGTCTCTGCGTGCATTTATAACCGAATTACAGCAAAAAACTCCTAAAAATAATGAAATCGTGAAATCGTACGTTTTCCTACGTTTTTTCCCCACTTGTGCGCTTTTATTATGAAAACGCCGTCGAAAATCGAAAAAACTGACCGCTTTTAAGTACCACCGTCAAGACAACTTGAGCTTTCAGAAAGGTTGCTGCGCGTAAAAATCGGAGCAAGTTTACTAGGAAAAAACGTGTCCGCAGACCAGAACGAAGAAGAAGAAGAAATAAACAGCGCCGCCGTAAAACACATTAGTTCCCTCGCTACGTTCGGGATGTGAAATATTATAACGAATGTCCGGAAACGCCAATCACACAATAAAGCAAGGATATATATATTTTATAAAAAACTACAGTGTAGGTTTGTCGCGGTGACGGGTCCGTTTTTCACAGACACGGAATATTGTATTGATAAACGCTGCAGTATCTCGCGGAAACCGATCGTTTTCGGTTTTTTCTAAAAACGGTATACGGCACGGGCCAGCTAAAATTGACGTTTGTGCACCGCCGCACCCGAGTCTAACGGGGCCGTTATACTCGAACGCCTTTTTTTTTTCCCTCTATTGTTACGCCGCATCATCGTGTACGGACGAGCGGCCGCCGGGCTCGGAGGCGGGGCAAAACTGCCGCCCAGGTCCCGGCGATTCGCCGGTAGGTCATACAATTGTGCCCACTTTATCGTAATTTTCACGGGCAATATTTTGTTCGCTTTTGTTCGCCGACAATTACCGTTGTTACCAGTGTTCGTCGTACGCACCGCGTCAGAGACTCGCCGACCGCGGGTTATCCGCGCGTGTACCGATCGACCGCGGGGCGCCGTAGGGAACGTTCAGATTCGCGTGTATTGTTCCCGGTGACGGACAGGCCTGCCGCTAGCACACGTTCCGGGTGAAAAACGCATCGCCGGCGTCGTACGCGCGAATAAATTTGCCGTCGCTATTTTTAGCGCGTTCCGGGCTTGTAGATCTATTTCGTTTCGACGTTCGAATTGCATACGGCCAAACGCGTCCGCGTGAAATACGGCCGGTCGGACGGAACGACACCGTGTTTTCGCACGTCTCCCAACGATCTGCGGCGCCGCGGTTTATCGCGCACGTTTCGACGGTTTATCGAACGCGGTCGAAGAGTGTTCAAACGCTTTTGCCGCCGTTGCCACACTTCGGTTTTCCATTTCGATTTCGTTCGGCGAAACAATGAGAATTGCGTTTAATGACACAGCCGCGGCCCGCCGGAAATATTTACCAATTGTTGTACGGTCTGCAGACGCGTCGCGTACGCCGCGCGGGCGTACGGAATTGTCACCGGAAAGGGGAACGGCGCGATATGCGGCCCGCGATTCGCACAGTTTGTTGTTTCGCTGCGGCTACGAGTGCCGAGTAGCGGCGCGTTGCGTTTACCAAGTGGCGCGCGGCGCGATAACAGTTGCGTTTTGAATTCGTACGGTTTGTTCGATTCCGCGTCGGTTTCGGGACGAATCGATTCCCGCGGCAACGCCATTTCCCCGGGTATAGATCGGCCGGTAATCGTATCGGTCGGCGATTCGTACGGGAAAGCTCACGATCGAAACGACCGCGACGCGAGCATTCCACAAATCACACGCGTGTACGCGACGAGCGCGAAACCCCTCGACGCGCGTCGTCTTTTTTTCGCGCCCCGTCCGTATGCTATCCGCGGACCGCCGGCATATTACCTACGAGACGCAGCGATCTACTGGTTTTTTTTTTTTTGCTTTTCTCCGCGCTAAAACCCGCGCGCGCGCGAGCGGACACCTCCGATACTTTCCGCGTGCGTAAATACGGAACCGCGCGTACGCGCGTGCCGTGCCGAATTTCCCGACATTGCCGACCCATTACGTTACAGAAGCATCCCGTCCGAACGTCTGCCGCGACTCGCCGCGACGCGCGTCCACGGTTACCGACCTTGTCGCGACTGTATTACCCGCGTAGCGCGTCGGACATTGACGAACACCCGTCCCTCCGCTCGCCCGCCCGCCGGGGAGAAAAACACACGAAAACAAAACAAACCACCGCAATCGTAGCGCACACGCGACCGACGCGGCGCGAACGATAACAGGGCATTAAAGTGCGAAACGCGAGAGAACGCCGATCGGGTCCGGCGGCCTTTACCGCTCGAAAAATCGCGTTTTCACCCATCGAGGAACGATCGTCACCGGGCCGGGCGCCGACGTCGCGCACGAAACGCATCCAGGACGCCGATTTCCGTGTGAGTAACCGTCTGATCGGAACGGAACCAATAATAACGGCGTACCCGTCACGCGTATTTATTGAATTTCGATTCTCGACTGTCGCCTGCGTTTTCTTGTTTCGCCGCTATCCAACGTACACGTCTATGCGAAAAACTCGTGTACTCGTGACCAGCGCTGTGAATGCGTAGGAGAGCGGTGTGTTTTTTTTTTTTTTTAGCCGATTGTAAAACGTAGTGTACTTACGTACTTACATAATTTGAATTATGTGACGATAAATTCATTTATCAAACTTTTATTTCGCATTTTTTTGACGTTTTCGATTATTAAGGTCGTTTTCGGACCTGTTTCGCTGTTTAGTCCATTTTCCGGTATTTTCAATTCCGAATTCCGTCAGTTGACATCTTTACACGCGTATTTTTTTTATTTTACACGGGCTGTATGTACGTCGAATTTATGTTTTATACAACCGGCCGGCCGGTCAGGCGAAGATAAGGATTCGATAAAATAAGGCGATCGTATTGCTCAGGTTAGTTATTTGTGGGCTAGCGGCGTACCGACGACAGTCGTATCAGCAATATCAAAATAAACATAAAAATTTAATTAAAAACCATTTTAAGCGCGTTTTTATTGCATCTCTCGAGACTTTATATGCATGTTTGGATTTGATTTTGTCTTGCGTGTTCTGTGCGGTTACAAGGATTTTTGCTCGCTGCGTTTAATTTGCAGTCGTACTTCTAACGTACACCGAAAACCCAATACGCAACACGCGAATCGCGGCCAACGACCGGCGCGGTCGAGACCTCATTATAATAATAATAAAAAAAAAAAATTAAAAAAAAAATATTATATCGGACGACCGCTGCAGCGATAGTCCGTCATCCGAGCATACCCGGGGCGCAGCGCATCCACCGTGCGTACATTAGGTACGGGTTATTTATACACCGCCGACGAGTCGTTCGAGTCCGTTAACAATCGTTACAGCGCGGCGATACGGAATATTTCGATAATTCGCGTAACATAACACAGTAATAATAATAATTTGCCGTTTTACCGTCGTCCGAACGATAAATAACAACGTACATCGTAGAAGTTTTACGGCCGGCGTTCGATCCGTAGTGGACGCCGGGGAACTGAGCACATCGACCGGCGTTTCGGACATTCCGATAGAGCCCGCGCTACTTTTTATCCCCTCGTTTCCCCCGTCATTCCGCCTCTTTACGGGAGGCTATACGAATCTCAGACGGCGGGGAAATGCTATTTATAGTCGTTTTTTCGACGGGAGCAACGGTTCCGGCGGAAAAGTCCTTTTGCAGATCCAAAAATCCGTTGAATAAAAAAAAAAAACGCACGCGCATTTATCATATTATTTTATGTATACACACACACACAGTAAAACCAAGGAGGTTTTCTCGCGCCATAATCTAAAATTGAAAAACTAAAATCGGCTCTGCCGTGTAATGTCGGCGTTTGTGACACGCCGCGTTATGCGTGACACTTTTGGCCCGTCCGATAGGATTATTATTGCGCGGGTGTGTATAACGTGCCCGGGTAATACCCGAAGTTTTGACAAGACGAAATTTCCGTACGACTGTGATGTAACGTAACGTATAGTATATCGGCCGTGGCATCGGAAAGGGGGGCGAGCGGGCGAGACCGCCTCCTACCGCGTTTCAAAATATAATTTGAATAATCGGCTAATTTATGTAATTGTTTAGCGTTCGATGTGTGTGTTGTGCCCCACCCCGTGTCGGCCCGGCCGTCAAAGGGCCCCCGGAGAAAAAAAAAACAAATAATAATAATAAAAAAAGGTCATTCGAAACATTACCAAGACCCTCCGCTCCTACCTGGGAAATTTTCACGCGGGCGTCCGTGCCGCCGCGTACACAACACCGGTATAGACTCGAGAACGTGAGACGGACTTTTATCCGTTTGCGCGGACGATCGCGGACGAGTTTCCGCTGCAGCGGCGGCCCGGGGGAGCAGCGCGTTTCGGATGTCCCCTCCCCTCCACCCGCCCCCCCCTCCGGCGGCCTTTTGGCCGCATTTTGGCGGAACGCTGTGAACTATTGTGATTTTACACTTGCGTGTAAACGCTTCGAGTCCGTCGACACGGTCGTCCGTGAAAACGTATCGATGCGTTTTCGCGGCGAGGACGCGCGGACGCCCGTACCCGGCCCAGCGAGTCGTGTGATGCGCGTCGAAACGTCCTGTCCCGCCCGCCGGTTCGGATAAAAAAATCTCGGCCGCGCGCCCGCGGGGTTGTACACTGGTACACGCGGCAACAGTAACCTGGGGACGTTGTCGTAGTGTCGTCCGCATAATACCGAGGCGATTGCGTGATGTTTTGTTACGATATCGGTATCTTGTACGGCGAGGGGAAAAAAACCTCCGTTGACCGTGTCATGCCGCCGGCGTGTGTTTTACGAAAAACCGAAAATTACCGCGTTACTTAAACAATATTGTCTGTAGGTAATAATAACGTATTATAATATACGTACAGGTGACCGAGCAAAAACAAAACGGAAAACACGTTACGTTACACTGCATAATAATGTAATATCGAAACGTATTATGTAATATTTCTGTAACGATAAAATAATCGGAAAAAAAAAAAATGTCCCGGTAAAAAAGCGCTCGCCGCGAATGCAGATAACAACGCGTATTGCACGGATATACGTGTACAAAACAATGTTCGTATATGAAAAAAAAAAAATAAAAAAAAAATCTGAGTACATGAATATTGTAATATACGGGGTGATCAATCTGTCGTAAGGCATTCGTTACCACGGAAAGTGTTGACTCTTTTGGAAATTCGTTTCATAGAACGTTTTAGAAACCGGCAGCTCTGCAAGTTTAACATTCGTGTTATTTTCTGCCGCTCCAATTTTCCGGGGCGGGTAGAGTAGCGGTACATTCTTAAAACGCCACACAAATGATACTCCGCTGCTCTCCTCCGATCCAAACTTAAAAGTGGGAATATCTCGTCAACGGATTGACGGAAATCACAAATTTAAACACCGGCATTCATTTCGACTACTACTCCCCGTCTATTTATGGAATTTCTAATACAGGTTGCCGTATGAAAATCAAAAGCAGACAGTACCCCCGTCCCCGAAAATCGGAGTGACAAAAAATAACACGAATGTTAAACTCGCAGAGCTGCTTGTTTCTAAAATCGCGTGTAAAAAATGTGTCAGAAAAAGTCAATACTTTCCGTGATAATGTGTGTCTTGTATGACAGATTGATCATCCTGTATATACAAACCGATTACAAATTATTACAATAATTATTATTGTAACGAATTATCATTGTCGGCGAGCGAATTTCTGAGTCGGTTCGCGGCCGCACAATATTATCGTGTTATTTTTTTTCTCCTTTTATCTCCCATACAGCTATATAGGGTACCTACACTACAACAATAATAATATTATGCTCGATAAAAAAAAAAAAAAAAAAAAAAAAAAAAAAATAAAAATCCGAACGCTTCTCACAAATGATATTTTAAACGTATTGATGAGCCGCGTCGGCTGTTGTTATTCGCGATTAGAATAAAAAAAAAAAAAAAAAAAAAAAAAAAAAAACATAAAAAAAACCCGACCGAACCGCGTCCCGCAATCGAATTTCAACCTCAATATCATTGTCGTCGTAGCGCGTGCCCTGTGGCGGCAACACGTGTCGCACAGTCGCGTCCGTCGCGTGTTTACGATTTTTCCGATCCTGACCGTGGCGTTTTTTCCGGCCCCCCCACCCCCGTGGTTTTTTTTTTGCCGTTTTTTATGCGCAATCGTCAGTTTTTTCGGCGTCGATTGCCCGCACACGCGCGTCCTACGCTCGGAGCACGGATAACGCGCGCGGTTCGAAAACACAACACTCGCTATTATTTCGCGATTATTGTCCGCGTCCTTGACGGGGAACGACGCGCGCGATAACAGCCGCGTCGCGTACACCGGCGGCGGACATTTTACCTAAAACGAAAACGTCCGGTGTGCGTAACGGATCCACGACGCCGCGACACACGGACTACTGTAAGCGTTTACGGGTCCCACCGCCCCCGTGTGCATCCCCTCACGGGTCATCGGGTCCGTGCGGTTACAACAATACGCGTGCACACACGTACGTGCGCGCAACGGTGTCGCGACGAACGCACAACGGCGTCGACAATGACGCGAACACGCGAAATCGCAAACGCGTCGAATTTCCATTCATAAAACGCACGACGGTCAGGTTACACCGCGCGTTCGCGTTTTCACGACGGCCCGACTGTCGAGAAAATGTCGGTAATCAGCTCGGTTCGACCCGCGCGCGACTCACTTGCTGCGGGCGCCTTCGCTCGAACCGCGCACGTGGGAACTCGAGGCTGTCGTAACTCGTCGCGGGCGCTTAAGAAAGGGGGTGTGTGTGTGAAAATATGACCGTACAAATACGCCGTTTAACCGCAATATTAAGTACGCATACACTAGGTCACACCCGTTCCGTGAAATTTGGTTGTTTTTTTTTTTTTTGTTCAGTATACGTACGACGAGACCAGCGAGCCCCGTTCCGTTTAGTGAGCTTCAGATCGGCCAACGGGTCTCACCTGTACAGAGACGGTAAATCCGCAGGCGCCAATAGACCGTCACACACACGTTACGGACGCGTGACGGATCCACGGCGAACCCTGAAATCCCCTTTACCACGACACTTTCAATGAGCAACTACACATTTCGTTTACAATTGTTCGTATACGAACGTTACATTACGAGTTATGGTTTAACCTTATTTTTTTTATTTTTGTTTTTTTTGTTATTTTTACACGCACACGGGCGTTGATCATTAACTATGAAAAAATCCACCGACACGATATTCATCGTGCCGTGCGGTCTGTAAACGGTCTCGCACAACCGTGTAAACGGTCTCGCATAACCGTGTAAACGGTCTCGCACAACCGTGTACCCGCGTACGCGGGCCGGTACGCGAGAACGCGACGAAATCGGCCGCGGTAAAACGGACGAATGCGCGCGGCGATCACGAACGGCGGCGCAAGACGCTCGGGCACCCGCGGCCGATCGGCGTGCGGCGCGCGTAGGATTTTTTTTAAATTTTTTTCCCGGGACGGGTTTCGCTTGTAACGATTTCTCGCAGATGGCGTGGCACGCCGTCGCTGTCACCGTTGCCGGACGACCGATTTTCGATTCGAATTCGATTTTAGTCCGCGGTGTACCACAAACACACGATATTGCGTTGTCGAATGTGAAAATTGGTTTGGGAAAAACCAACCGCAGCGCGGGGAGACGTTTCGAGGCGGGGGGGGAGGGATATTGACCATCCCCACCACTCCCCGTCTGTGCGCGCCCGCTGGTAACGATTGACGACGATTAACAGTACAACACGGCTTTACGGCCTTAGACCGTCGTTCCGTTTTCGATTCGATAACGTCGGAGCGACGACAGCAGGTAAACCCGGTAAATTTCAATTTACCGACGCTCTGTGGGGACGATATCCGCAGGGGCGGGAAGGGCGGTCTAACTTTTTGTTTTTTTTTTTTTTTTTTTTTCGTACACATCTCCTGAGAGTATATTTTTCCTCCGGGGATCGGCTTCCAGACGAACACGTACGACATTGTCGTCACAACACAATTGGCCAGTAAAATCGAATCGGGTTACTCGCGGACGGACGGATCGGCGGCTACGGAACTGACGATACGTCATGATCGGCGGCCGATCGGCAACCGTCGTGATCACGCGCGCGAGACGAACTGTTCTGACGAGGGGGCAGACGGACGTCCGGCCGCCCCTGCTCCGCGCCGTAATCGCGGGTGTACGCTGCGCGACGGCCGGGAGAAAAAGGCAATGCGTTTTGTTTTTTTCTTTCTATTTATTTATTTTTTTTTTTTTTTTTTTTTTTCCCGTAGGTTTTTTGGCGGCGGCGAAGTCGCGACGGTTTGGCAGAAAACTGGCCCGACACCGCGTCGTTGTTCGTCCGGTATTTATTATTATTATCATGATAATCATTTTTCTCCCCTCCCCGCCCCGCCTCGCCCCGCTCGCCGGCGACCGCTCTACGATACCGTGGCCGCCGCCGCGGGTTATTATCATTATCGTCGTCGTCGTCATCGTTATTATTATTATTTATGAAATATGATTAAAACGAGTCGCTTTCACAATAATATTATAAACGGCAGTCCTTGTTTATTACTTTGTACAGCTGCCATCGCCGTCGTCGTCGCCGCGCCGCGAATCGGCTGGCCCGTGACGTTTGTTTGTTTTGCGCTCGCGTCCGTGCAAAAGAAAAGCGACCGCGCGCGTCCAGAAATATCAAACGCGATAAAATTTAGAAAAAAAAAAAATAAAAAGAAAAACGACAGAGAAAAAAAAAAAAAAACGGATGCGTCGAAAACGGAATTATTCGCGGTCGCCTTCGCATCGCCGCCAATAAAACACGACGTCACGTCGCGTCTTCGCGTTTATAGAACGGCTCTAGTCGAAACGTCGCGTGTTTTGTACGTTTCGACCGTGTCGAATTCAGAGGACGTCCCCGTAACAATACGAACCGCACGCAGTAAATTCGGGTTCGTTGGCGGACTCGTGCCGTTCTCGCCGAACAAAACGTATACCCGGGCACGCGGCGCGCGTCGTATAGCGACTGGCGACAGGGAGGGAGTGTCCGGAGACTCGTTTGAGGGGGGGGGCGGAGGAGAGGGAGTCATATTTTACATACGTCCCGGTCTTGTCCCCCCCGGCCCTGCTCCGAGCGCCCGCGGGTGAAATATTCGAAAACACATTTACACGGGCACACACTCCGGCCGTCCGGAGCGAACGGAGATAAAGGGACGAACGATCGCGCGCGAGTGAGACGATTCGAAAAACGATTCTGAAAACCCGTCGATTTCTCGTGTTTCTCTTCCGAGTAAACCGTACGGTTCGGAGGTGTTCGGCGCTCCGCGCGTCACTCGCGAAACGCCGGCCGACATTACCGCAGCGCCGCCGAAACACCGTTTCCGTTATTGCGGACCGACGACGGCGGCGCGAACCCGCCGTTGGGTTTCGGAACCGCGCGGTCGAGCCGCGGCGGTCCGGCCGCCGCGTGTTTCTCCACGGGACGCCGGGCCAACGTCGCTCGCGGTCAACAGGCTCGTAGCCGTCCGTTCCGACGAACCGTTTTGACGTACGCACGTACGTCCGTTAACGTTTCGGTTTGTTTCTAAAAATAGCCGTTCACGAAATTTCCGTCCGGCGTATTACGGCGAAACGCGTCCGCGAGCGCGACGTTTATGGCCGCCGTGCGATGTGTGCGCGGCGATAAAAAAACTATTAACGCGATCGAATCCAATTAATCGGCCCCGGCGGCGGACGGAATGACGGAGAGATCGTTCGGGCGCGTCTCGCCGCGGGGAGAGAGAGAGACAGAGAGAGAGAGAGAGCGAGTGAGCGAGATGGATCTCCCGAACGAGCAATAATAACGGTAACATCTCCCGAACGAGCAATAATAACGGTAACGGGAACAAACGTTTGGGGGGGAAGGGGGAACGGGCCGGGTAGGAAGGCCGAAAATCGACGGTTGGGCGGGATTGATATACGATGACGGGCCGCGGTGTGCGCGAGATGGGACACCGGGTCGAGCGGGGAATCGAGAACGGGGGGACGGCCGTCCCCGAAACGCGCGTAGTCGGGACGGGTTGCGAAGGACGAGCGAAAACACGCAATGATTAAATCAATCGTTTCTAATCGGAATGATTTTTTTTTTTTTTGCGTATATACAATTCGATACCGTTGAATAATATTACAATATTACCTGAAAAATAGAGAAAAAAAAAAATAAAAAACAACCGATTGCTCCGTGTTCGTTACGAAAACGTTTCCCGTTTCAACGTTCCGAAGGCATTTTAGATGTAACGACGGTACTTTTGTATTAACGCGTATTTTAATTTGAGCCGCCGCCATCGTATTAATTATCGTTGAATTAAAAAATTTAAAAAAATAATAACAATAATAATAATAGTAAAAAAAAAAATCCCCTGAGTAGCGAATTTCGAACCGCGTTTGACCGCCGTCCTCGGCACTCGGACGATCGGAAATTTGTTTGAACCGTGAAAAATAAAAAAAAAAAACCAACGAGTCGCCCATACGTCACCGTGCACTGTCATCGGCGGCGCGCGCGGGGGTTCGCCGTCCTCGGCACTCGGACGATCGGAAATTTGTTTGAACCGTTAAAAAAAAAAAAAAAAAACAATAACAATGCGAAAAATTTGTTGTCGGAACGCATTGTGCGATGCGCACGCATTCCAGCCGAGTCACGGTCGAAACGCTTGTTGACGTACACCGCGGACGATTATGGAAATCGGCTTTTCTTTCCCCCCTTTTCGTTTTTTTTTTTTTTTCACGGTTCAAACAAATTTCCGATCGTCCGGTCGGCGAGTGCCGGGGACGGCGGTCAAACGCGGTTCGAAATTCGCTACTCCGTGCGTTCGTTCGCGCTGCGCGCCCGGCCGTTTCCCGGGCACGTCACTGACGGGGAGTACGCGACCCGAAAGTGCCGCGGCCCGCCGACGCCGTCCGCGTGTATTGGAATTTAACGAATCCGCAGCCCCGCGATCCGTTTAAACGACTGTTGTTTCGCTCATAAAAAAAAAAAAAAAACGTGACGATTTTCGAGGCGCCCGCCCGCCCGTTTTTTCCGCGGACAGTTCGACCGTACGCCCGTCGGCCCCTACGCGCCGCCACTGGATAACGGGCGTATGACCGTTTCCGACCGAAATAGTTTTCATCGCGTTTCGCCCGATTCGCTTCGACCGGTCGCGTTCTACGGTATAGTTTGAAAACGCACGGGACCGACCAGACCAACTGACGAATGCAAACAAAATACAATATATTTTTTTTTAACCTTTTTTTTCGATTATAACAGTAGGTAGTAATAAAATACAAAATTATCTTCTATTAAAGTACATTTATACGCGTATACCGACTTTACAGTAGGTTAACGCGAGAATACGTAAATAAATATTTTTCACGTGTATAAATTGAACTTTCGTTTCGATGGTTTTAGGCTTTTTCAATACGTATGGCGCGCGTAGTGACTTGCGTCGTGTTTCGGCCGAAAAGTGAATCGGCCGTAGAAAGAAGCGCGCGGATCGTGGGTTTTGGTCGGAAAGGCAACCGGCCTTATTGGAATCCGGCCGAAAAGGGAAGGGTACGATTTCGGTCGCGCAGGGTCTCCCCCCCGAACAACGCGCGGAGCGCCACCGCCGCGCGTACATTATCGACCGGGCCGCGGTTTTCGCGGGTCAAGAAAGGGTTTCGGACACGATAATAATAATAATAATAATGATAATAATGATAACGCGTACCGGCGTTATAAGACGCGCGCGGCGACCGCCGGGAATATTTATAACGATCGCTTTGCCGGCCGTGCCCCCGGGACCGGGGCGCGCGTTATCGATAGCCTCCCGGCGCGCACGCGGACCCGCTCCGCGCGCAACACACGCGCGCGGCCGGACGGCGACCGTTCAACCGATTCCGTTCCCCGACGCCGCGCGACTACGCGTCCCCGCGTCTCCGGGCGGGCATGTGGCGTTTCCCGGGGGGGGGAACAAAAAAATGCCGCGCTCTCTCTCTCTCTCTGTCTATCTTTTTCTCTCTCCGTATTTCGCGTACTGCGCGGCGGAACCGCGGAACCGAGAGAACGGCGCGCGTAGAATACCCGTGTTTCGGGCCTATTACACGGCGCTAGCTGCGGGAACGTACGTAAAGAAAGGCCGTGTACCTGGGCGTACTGCCGCACGTTGCGTGTAGTGAAGCGTTGTTTAGATCAGCGATTCCCAACGTCGGGGGTACCGCCCTTTTGTGGGATTTTTTTTTTTTTTTGAAAAAAATTGCTGACCACGATTTCCGAAAAGCCGCCGCGGTTACAAGATCGATGGAAACAAAAACATACCGCGGTGCGAAAAAATGCGTTTTGAGCGTTAAAAACGTAATGATAACACGTCTCGGACTTTGACTACTTGGCCCCGGAGAGCCGCGGTCAAGCATCGTGCTGGGGGGCCGCGGGCGGCGGCTCCGGGAAATTTTTTATAAAAGCGGAGGTGGGGGCGCGGTGGCGCGTCAATTGTGTTTCCGGTAAATTGATCGTCGCGAGTCGCGCGCACCGTATCAAATTCGAAATAAAAGAAACCGTGGTCGTTCCGTTGACGGGGGAGAGGGGGGGGGCCACGCGCCTGCCTCTGTGTGCCTCCGGACGCGGCCGCCAATCGTTTGTTCTTCTCGTATTGAGCGGCGCGGCGAATCCGGACCGCGCGATACCCCGCGCGAACCCCCGCGCCCGACGGCTTGATTCGCCGGATTCGCGCGGACCTCGCGATCGCCACGGACCCGAGTTTACGGGCATCATACGCGCGTGTATACGTTCGGTTGCGTATACGTGCGCGTGTGTGTGCGCGTGTGTATACGTATGTAGCGGGGACGACGGAGCAGGACAAGAGAAAACGAAACGGTGTTGAAAATAAAAGGACGACGACGACGACGACGACGACGACGACTACGACGTCTTGCTTTATCGATCGCGTTCGAAAGCGGACGAGGGGGGGTCTTTTGAAATCACGTGGCCCCCCCTACCTGAGTGTTTACGTACGCGTAACGGGGACGGCGGCGCGCGCGCGCGGGAGCGCCGGCCGCGTCGAGGGGGGAGGGGGCCGCGAAGGGGTATATATATACGTATATACGTATACCGCGGAGTCGCGGACTCCGGCAACGGGAAACACGCCCACCCGCGCGTACACTCCTTTTCGCCGCCGCCCGCCGTCCCACCCGCGCCGGTCGAACGACGTCGGGTTATACCTATGTATATATATATATATATACGTACGCGTGTACGCGGTATAATACACACAACCCGCGGGGGGGAGCGGGGGGGGCGACAGGGGCCGGCTAAACGCAAAACGCCCGGGGCGTCGTCAGCGTAAGTGTGCGTATATATATATATATATATACGTGTACAACACTATTTATATATATATATATACACACAATACACGAACGAGCGAACGAAGCGCGAACGCGTGATAAACCGCACGGCAACGGCGTATAATACCCGATAACCTTTCCCGCGCCCCCACGCCCCTGTCCGTTACCGCCGTTCCGCCGTCGCGGGGCGAAGGGGGACAGGAAATATTGTCGATTTTCTCCGGAAAACATAATAATGTACCGCGTACACGCGCGCACACGCACACACACGCGCGCGCGTGTATATACGTATTACGTGTACGCGACCCCCGGCTTTTGTGCGCGGTGTACGCGTGTCTTATCGTCCTTTATTCTCGCGCGCCAAATAGTATTACGTGCGCGTTTTGTGCGCGCGCGTCTTACCGCGACGGCGGCGGTACGGTGACGCGACGTGCGCGCGGGACGGATGACGAAACGTTATTTTCGGGCACGTCGGAGAACAAACAGAACGGGTGGGAGGGGGGGGGGGGGGAGCGGGGACGGGGGAAATGAAAAATTAAGAAAAAAAAAAAAAAGCAACAAACCGTTCGAGATAACGGAAAACGTTCGACGTTCCAGTTCGACGCCGCGGGCGAATCGCAGGTGGAAACGGATGTCCGGGCGGCGGGGGACGGACGGTCCCTGGGGTGGAACCTGTTCGTCCGCGCCGCGCGCGTGGCCGACCCGCGGGAGGGACGCGAGCGGTTTTCGTTTTCGCGGCCTTTTTTTCCCCCGCGTCCGGGGGTTTCAACGACCGCGAACCGCGGCGAGACACGTCGTTCAGAGCGGCGTTACCCAACGGGGGAGGGGGATCGGGGGGAAAATTCCCGTCCGGCGAGGATAACGCGGCGATGGGCGAGACCGCGAGTATGACGTATAAAACGCACAAGTTTACCAGGGCCGAAGCAAAACGCGATAAATCCACGAAAAGCTGGACAACGCCGGTTTAGAGCTCCGTTCACACTCCGGTCGACTGCGGTTATTTTGCGTCGAGCGAACAAACGCGCGAAATCCGTCGTTTTTCTTTTAGAGACGCGATTCAACGGCCCGTGACCGCGACTGCCGGACCCAGACGCCGTTGCGCCGTTTCTCACGGCACTCGATGACGGCGCGACTGCGGCGGGACAAAACGCCGGAACGCGGACCCGGACGAGTGAGAGCCCTGTAGGAAGACCTGTAGGGTGTACTCGGCGTCGGACGCGTCTCGGAGGAATACCGACGGCGTGTCCCGCGGACCGAGGAACGGACATTACAGCCAGATGGGTCCGTTCGCGTTCCTGTCCGTTTCGCCGGGAGCGTTTACAATAAAAAAAAAAAACCATGCGCGGCGGCGTTTTCCCGGGTAGTTTACGCCGTTCGTCCGGGGAACCGAAATCGGTTGCGCGAATGTTCCGCGGAAACCGCCGAAATAAAACGCATTCGCGAACTCTTTAACGACGACCGCCGGCGCGGATACGATTTGCGTTGATATTACAACGGTGTTGGCGAACGGTAGCGCTAACGATAACTGTCGACGACGTGAAAAACGTGTTTCGCGAAGAATTTCTCGTTGTAAATTACGTTTTCAAAACTATTCGATGGGCTCGTGTTTGCGTGGTACAAACCCGCGTACACGGTGAACGCTGTCCGCTGCCCGCGACACGGCCGTGCGGGCGGTTTTCGGCGAATTCGATAACGGTAATCGCTGTCGTTGTTGTCACGGTCGTCTGACCGCGGCGATAATCTCGTTCGTCTCGTTCTCGAACGGGCATAAAACAATGGGATATTCGGGAGAAAAAAAAAAAAAAAAAACAACATCGACTGTTGTGTCGTTACCGTTACCTTGTGAGCGAAAGCCTTGAGCGCAAACGGCCAATGAGATGATCCTGTGTCAAATTCCGCTGATGACCATTGATGACGTTCTCAAACATTTCTCTTAGACCTGAATCGGGGGGGAAAAAAAAAAAATAAACAAAACGATAACGACAACGGTAAAAATCAAAAACGATAAATTTTTTTTTTTTATTTTTTTTTTCTACGACGGCCCGCGCGGGTTCGCCCCGTTCGAGAACAACGATGGCCCGCGCGCGGTCGTGCGGCACCCGCGGAACCGAACAGTCCCGCGGCGATGATGGGACGGGGCGGCGGCGGCGGCGGCGGTCAACAACGGACCGCTAGGTCTCTACGCGCACGTCGCAACGAGACGAGCGCGCGACCGCCGGGAACGACCGCGACGGGTTAACCGGCGTCTCTACCGTGCTGATAAAGTGACGGACAACAATCGTTGTTGTTGTTGTTGTTGTTGTTGTTGTTGTTGTGGTTGTGACCGCGGAAAGACGCGGTACGGACAACAATCGACAAGCGCGTGCGCGCGGGCCGACGGAATCGGCGAAATTTTCGAAATCCGATCGCGGGAAAACGTACGGGGCGAGCGGGCGAATAGCCGCGCCGAAGTCGACAGCGACAGTCGGCCGGTCCGCGGGTGACGCGACGGTCGAGCGCGCGTCGTCGCGGTGAGCGGCGAGAAAAAAGTTCCGCGCGAGAGATTTCGTCCGGACCCGCGTCCGTCCGCGGCGCACCTCGGGCCCTGGGGGGGGAGGAGGGCGTTGTAATTGGCCGTTTCTCCGCCCGCCGTCACACCGGAACCAGCTGCGTCGGCGTTTACGCATTGTTCCGGGTGTATTCGTTACCCGGTGTTCGCGTGCAGATAACGCGGAGTAATTGAACGCGGCTGTTGTCACACCGCGCGCCGTTAGAGCACATTGATGGGCGCGACATTTTCCACGGTCGTTTTATCGATACGCCGAGAGTTGACATTGTTTAGCGTTCGAGAACCCGTTCAATTAATCCGATTGAATTGAATTGAATTAAAAAAAAAAAAAAAAACGGTTTCTGGCCGTACCGCCGGCCTCGGGCGACAATTGTTATTAGAGCTCGGTACTTCAAACCCACAACGAAGTGGTTAAAACGTCAAAAAATCGCTGGAAAAAATTTAAAAAAAAAAACAACAACAGTAGAAGCGTTTAAATGTGTTCGTCCACGAACGGCTTTCTAACTCGTTGAAATAACATATTTTAACGCCACGCGAATTATTAACCCGTAGTTATACGTTTGTATAACACGTAACGATTTCATTTTAACGAAATTGCATTTGTGTCGTCTTAGAAAATCGCATTCAATCCCGTCTACCGTTTTTTCTTACGATATTTTTTCGAAATGTTTTTTTTTTTTTTCAGAAATTTGTTGACATATCTTAGCGCTTTTTCGTGAATTTCAAGCGCAATAAGTCCCGAACTATTATATTCCGAGATTGTTTATAAACTTGGATTATAATCCGATCCGAAAAGAATTTAGTAGGTATATAATATGTAGTTATATATAAAGACCGCTTACGATATTTTTTCGAAGTGTTTTTTTTTTTTTTTTTTTTTGGGTCTGTTGCCAGATTTTTGAATACGGTCGACGAAGGCGATGGATTTAATAATGTGAAATGCGATTGTGATATATTTTTTTTTCGTAAACGAGTAATAATAATAACGAACGGGAATTCTTAGACGGCCGCGAGTGATGTGTAGGAGGAGGCAAAAGCGCGTAACGCGTTTTACGAGATACTTTTAAACATCAGCATCAGTTCATTATGGCAATTAGTGTCCTGTTCGTCTTTCGACGACGACAACATCCTCGGAAACAATGACAACCGCGCGATATACGACGTGTGTGATTCCTTGGTTCTGTAATTTCTTTACCCCTCCTCCGCCCCCTCCCACCACCCGCGACAACTGCGGCTCGTCGTATTGTACGACCGCCTATAATAACGACAACGAAATTACGACCGCTATTATAAATCCCGCAGCGGGATGGTCGTCGCTGTCGCAACAATCGCGGAACGGACGGCGATAGTAACTGTTGAACCGCCGCGCGGTCGTCATGCACGCGTGCTAGTCGCCACTATCGCGATAGCCCGCCCATACACTGAAACCGCATTGAGAGTAGCATACAGGTAACTGTCTGCACGGCGTGGACGCGAATAGGGAATTTTCGAACACACGATATTATGTAGTGTACGAATGAAAATAACAATATCGCCTGCGCAACTCGTTCAATGAGTTTCCGTGTCGGGGGCATAAATATGTAATAACATTACGAAGCTTCGTGATGGCACTATCGCGGACGTTTTCGTATTCACGAGTTCGGGTGAAATCCACTCGACTGTCACGCGTTTTCTACGTATACAATTGTAACGTATAGCCACAGATGCAGTCATGCCTGTTGCGTCAGCGTTTAAAACGTATGTAATTTGCCATTGCGCACAAACAAACTAAATACATATTCTTTACACAATATCGTACTAACGAATGGTTCAATCCTAAACATAGACAATTATCGGGCGGACCGCCGAATCGTTAACGATTCCGGAGCATTTTCAATATAACCGAAAAAGTGTTTGTGCCGAGAATAAGAGCCGAAACATACAAATGGTGGATCTGGGGGACGGACTGTTGATAATTATAAAAAAAAAAAAAAAAACTCTCCGAGTAAAGTACCGCCGGGTTTTCAGACGGCGGGGACATAGCGAAACTGGATTCCGAAAACCGTTTATAGCAGATGAATACTAGATCGGTGATTCTTGAAAAATATCGAGGAACAAAGAGTACCGGGTAATTGTGTAAAAATTAGGCTTGAAAAAAAAAAAAAAACTGTAACGTGCCGAAACCAAGACGTTATAATGTTCAACTGTTCGTAGCTTTCGTTACTACGTTTGAGTGGACAGTTATAAGCGAAAGACAATATTATGTTGTCGAATAACTAATATTTAATACAAAAATAATAACAATTTCTGTCTACCTTCGCGCACAGACGAAGAAATTTCAGGCTTTTGATGTTTTGGCTTTTGAACATGATATTAATATGTGTACATAGGTATTTCTTCGACTCGCGGATATCAACGAAAGTGTTACAGTAAACAAACAGATCAATGCGCTGAAGACTGAAACGCGACGGGCAATACGCTTGTAGATACCTACCGTACCCGCCTTTTAGGTACCCATTATTGTACCCGGAATATCATTTCCATTCGCCCGTAAAATGTTATAGGCCCGCCGTTGCCGTCGTTACGGGGGCACAGAAATGGCCGTTGTCTACACGCTAGGCGCGTCCGGCTGCCGCACGCCCGGGCAGTGATACGCAAAAGTCTGTATTCGTACGGTTATCGCCGTCGGCGTAAAGAACGCGCGATTTTAGTTTGACGGGTTCAGGGCGTACGCGCGCGTCATTTTCGGCTTTTCGGACATTTCGACGGCGGTTTCGGCGTACGTGATTTTTCAGGCCCCGCAGGCGGACGCTGTCTCCCGCGACGACCGACTGTCGCGTGCCGTCGCGACAGCGCCGCGCCCTGACAGGCCCGGCCCCCGCCCCTCAACCCCCCCCCCTTTTTTTTTTTGAACACGATAATAACGCGCTCGCGCCGCCGAAATCTTCAGCCGCCAATTGCGTACGGTCGCGGATTATATTATTGTTATGCGCACACGCGCGGTGTAACGCGATAATAATACTCCGGAAAAAATATCGTTCGACCGTTTTCACAACGCGCGTTCCCACACCACTCGGCGGCCGCATTTGTTTTTTTTTTTTTTTTCCCAATTAATTGTCCCCGCTTCCTCCTCTCGCCCGACCGGGCGCGGAGGCTGCAGCACACACGCACGACAACGACACGACGACCGTACTGTTATTATTGTTATTGGCGCGCACGCGGTCAGTGCAGTTGTTGACTGTGTTTTATTAAGTGGCCGGTGTGCGGCGGTGGAAAAAAAAAAAACGCAAAATAAAAGAACGGCACGTGGACCCCGACCCCGTTTTCGGAAGCGTGTGTGTAATACACCTACAGCGGCAGCAGGCAGTGACCGCGGAAGTAGCACCGGGCCACGTGTGCGTCCGCGCGGTGCATGCGTGCGTCCGCGAACGACCCCTTTGTACGCAGGACGGTTTTTTTTTTTTTTTTTACTAACCCTTTAATTGTCGGCACTAAGAATAATCACGGTGTAAGAGAGCTGCGGAGAAATACGTTTTCGATCGATCATTATCATTACTATAACTCGCGCATAGTCGCCGTGGGTGCATAGTGGTGTTACACACGGGTATAGGGTGCCACGATAAAAAAAAATGAAGTGATAAAAAAATAAAAATAATAATACGAATTGACGACACCGTTTTATAGGATTTTCGAAGGCGAAACCGATGCGATACGCACAATAACGTATAACAGGTCTCCGAATTCCGGCGGCGAACGATTGAGCAAAATTTGCGCAATCGTGTGTATTTCAATATCCGTCGGTATACACACACGATCGCGCGAGATTTCAAATGCGACGTTGCCGTGTGTGCATAAATAAATTACAATAACATCACGGGTTATAAACCGCGTTCTGTGTGAACACCACAATTTAGCCACGAAAAACGACGATCAACGTTCACCTAACCACCATGGTCGTCGAAAAATGTGTAAAAATAACGATTTTAGTTAACTGTTAACTGTTTTGTGCGCCGTACACCGGGCTCGTATAACTAATACGCTACAGCAACGTTGCGTTCAAAATCTTGCGCAATCGTGTACGTATTTAAACGGCTGTTCAAACACACACGATTGCCCAGAGTTTAGCCTTAAATTCAACGGAGATCGAAACAATATAATGGCAATTGGTTCCGTCGGATCATGTGAGTTTCGATTCGGAACACATTCCGTTTCGTCTTTCGTCGAAACTCAAATACCGTAATATTTAACATCAAAAAAAAAAAACATTATACAACATATGACGATTGAAAATGTTAACTCTCGCGGTTTTCGCGTCTGCCGAAAAAATGTGATTTTTGAAACGTGCGAGTTCTGTTACTCCGGCCTATGCACTCATAAAGTGCGTACGGACGTACAATAAATAATATTAATTACGACAAGCTAGTGTAAAATGGGACTGCGGAAAAAAAATATACAATAATTATTTAACTACCGCTATTACATATTTTTAATTTTAAGTTTTTTTTTTTTTTTTTGTAAAGAACGTGCACCTATTTATTATTATTGCGCATGGGGTCGGGGAGATTGATCTCGAGCTCATTAACAATGTTCATATACGATATTCTATTAATAGTTGTTACTATATTTTACTGGCATTAGTTAAAGTAACTCGTACTGCCGTATAACATGTATATACATATAAAAAAGTAACGAGATCAGCTCGCGTATGACGTAAAAATGACGTGAAAATAAAATCTACTATCGTTGCACATTATTATTATGATTATTCCGTATCGTATCTGGTCGACCGTTTACGTATAATCGACGTGCGTTTCCAAAGACTACGCGTATACGATTTCACGCCGACCGTGAGTATAACATAAAGTGACAAGAGTAAAGGCTATTATTAAAAAAATTCGGAAAATATGCCGGCATTTACGAGTAGGGCACACCGTAAAACGTAAACGCGATCACGGACGAGCGGCAGCACTTAGCGGAGAGAGACACGGCGAGCGGACGCGGGATGGACTCATTAAAAATGTAAAATAATTAATGCGAAACACAGCGAATGCGATACGCGTACGCGAAGTGAATTTAGGGTAAGGTCTCCCTTTTTTTTTTTTTTTCTTCTTTTTTTTTCCTCGTTTTTTTTCCAACGTAATTTTATTTATAATATTTCGTTATGTCCGGCCCTTGTTTCGCGGGACGAATCACCGCGGCCGTCGCGCCCGCCCGTTTTCGACCGCCCGGAAACAGGTACACCGCGCCGCGACCGTTGTCCCGTCGACCGGGCGCCGTACGACGTTCGAACATCATTATAATAATACCGGCCCGAAACCTTTGTGAATAACGCATAAAACGGCGTGACAGTTAATCGCATTACCGGCATAGCGCGACACCGCTGTCGCGCGGCTATTATCGATACGCTGCAGAACCCGTTAATTATTGACGCGGTTCGCGCGCGGCGGGCCGCGGTGTCCGGTTGGGGTGACGGTCGCCGACACCGCGAAAACAAAACGTCCCGCTGACGACGTCGCGAAAAAAAAAAAAAAAAAAAANTAAGGGGGGGGGGGCCGTACGCGCGTTGTCCGTCTAAGAATCGGACATCCGCACTCCGAAGCATCAAGTCGTGGCGCGGAATCGCCGGAGACTGCCGTTGGTCCGACCCGACAACAGCCGCGAACGGGAGACCGCGGACGGTGAACAGAGAACTCCGTCGCGAGTTGCGCGCGAAAGGCCGACTCCGAACTGGCCGGTTAGATTTCGTTAAAAAAAAAAAAAAAAAAACCCAATACGGACGCGAATATTGTACCGAAACGAAANGTGACAGTTAATCGCATTACCGGCATAGCGCGACACCGCTGTCGCGCGGCTATTATCGATACGCTGCAGAACCCGTTAATTATTGACGCGGTTCGCGCGCGGTGTCCGGTTGGGGTGACGGTCGCCGACGCCGCGAAAACAAAAAAAAAAAAAACCCAATACGGACGCGAATATTGTACCGAAACGAAAGAAAACAATTTAAAAACGCGCAGACAATATAATGTTGATGCACGTCCGACGTGTACGACGCCGGTCGATAATTGCGCGTTCGGCGCACGGGACTGCGGAGCCGCACGCGGCGCGATAAGTGCGCAAGCAGTTCGAAATTTCGAATTCGCAACGAGACCGATTTGAATGCACAGCGGCCGGTGATTTTTGTTCCGGGTTTCGGTATCGCGCGTGCAATCACAACCCCGGGAGACCCGAGGTGATCCGTCTGTAAACCCCGCGCGGGAGGACCGGCACAACAGGATCCCGCGCAATAATTATGTCGCAATACTAAACGACCGACAAACGTCCGCCGTCACCGATGCGGTAACGGCGCTGCGGTCGTGTGTCGATCAACGGCGGGTATTTTTAGGGCGTCCGCGTTATAAACAAAAAAAAAAACAAAATAAAAAAAACCGCGTCCCGTTTTGAATATTGTGACGCCCAATTGTCGTCATAATATTCCGCACCGTCGGGTGTCGATACGCTTAAAACAACTGCGATGCGTATGCATTTACCGCACTAAAACGTTACCGAATATGCGTTTTTAGTTTTTTTTAAAAAAAAAAAAAAAAACACCGAAATGTGTTTTACCTCGAGTATTGCATTTTTATCGGTGGTGTTTTTAGCAGTTATTTTTTATTTATTATGTTTTTATTAACGTCGCATATTAATTTACAATAAAAACGTTACAGCGTGATACACTGGGTGTTTTGTTCTTAATTTGTTCAAATCGTATGATATTATGCAGTTTATATTTTGTTATTAATCTAAATTGTTTTTTTTTTTTTTTTTTTTTTTTTTAAAACAGTTTACCGAAATAATACGCATTGATATATTCATAAAATCCGTAAACGCGCATTTTAATATAGAAAACCGTAAAATATGCAAAATAAAAATAGCATTGTATTTCGATTCTGCGGTAGGACACGAAACAAATTCGTATCCGGGTCAGCATTGGATCGGATGAAACAGAAAAAAATCATTTTCACATTAAAATTGTTATTGTTATTATTATTATGCGCGACCCGAGTTCGATTCGCCGCGGCCGTCGTTCCGATTCGAGTGTACCGGGACCGTATGTACACGTAAAAAAAACGCGTGTACAATATTAATTATCATAATATTACGTTTCTCTCTCTCTCTCTCGAATAAAAAAAGGAATTTTTCGCCACTTTTATCGTTACGCCCGGTTCGCCCGACCGTTCGAACACGGCTCGCGGCCGCTCGCCGAGAATCCCGTCTATACCGTGGCACCGGCGGCGGGGTAAACCGTCGACGTTTTGTCTCTTGTACACTTTTAAAAATCGATTTTCCTCCGCACAATCGCACTCGCGACACTCACCGCGGACGTTCGCCCGCACCACCCCCGGCGGACCGCGCGCATCGTAGACAAACCGCCGCCGGTTTAATGCTTTTGCCCAAAGTCTATTCCGTCGTTCGCGAAATCGATTCTACGGCGCCACTTTCCCGCGGTTCGCGCGCCCGGAGTTCCGCCCGTTCTCGGTTCCCGCCGCCGCCCGAAATCGTCCCCCCCCCGCCGATAATACTCTGTTCCGCGAGAACCGCCGATTTTTTTTTTCATCCCGCGTTCGACTCCTAACACTCGTTTTTTCGGCCGCGCGCCCGCGCCGGATCGGTTTTCGGTCCGAATCGTTTTGTAATTGTTGTCGTTGCGTTTTCGGCGCCGCGAATCGCTAATGCATTAAAAACAATATCGCCGTACCGTCGCCTCGCGTCGTTCGGTTACGACATTATTCGCCGGCCGTAATTAGTCGCGATGTCGCGTTGTGAATAATCACGGCGGTATTATGAATAATATTTTTCGAACGCCGAGCGAAATGCTATGCACGCGGCTGGTAGCTCCGCAGTTTTCTCGGCCGGTTTGAATAATAATAATAATAATAATAATGATAATAACGATAATTAAAACGGCGTTATTCGCAAAGACGCGGGAAACGTTAATCGAGTTCCGAAATAAGGAATATCATTTCCGGGTGAGGGGAGGCGACGGTGGGCGGGGGGGGGCGTTGCAATAGAATATTATATCGCGCGTAATAATATAAGCGAGGCGAACGTTACGCGTTATTGTATTACACCGTGTACACGGTCCCGTATAATAACAACGCGCGTATAATGTAATAGGATCGCGTTTCGTTTAATTCCCGACGTAATAATAATATTCGCGACGGCGACGTTAAAATGCGTAACGCGATTCCGTCGGATACGCTCTCGTGCAGATTTTTCGAAAACTCCCCCTTCACCACCACACTACCCCCCCCCCCCGCGCCCCCCTCCGCGCCCGCCGTTCGCGGCGCCTACACATGAATAATAAACAATGCGACCGGAGAGCAAAGAAAAACCGGCGGCGTGCGCTCGCGACGTCTGAAAGAAAACGGGGCGGCGACGGCGCGCGGCGTAGAGGCGAAAGATAAAAGCGAAAAGGACCCGCCGGTTCCGCCGCGCCGACCCCGGCCGGTCTTTCGCCGCGGCGCGCGCCGGGGGTAACGCAATTAAAAACTTTTGCCCGGGCCCGGTAAACAAATCGCGTTGTTTTTCCCGTCGTCGCCGCCGCCGCTCCCCCCGCCGCCGCCCGCGTTCACAATAACGTTTACGCGTATTATTTATCGGCTTTTGTCGTCGGCGCCGTATATTTTTCGATCGTACCCGGGAAATTAAACCGCGCCGCCGCCGCCGCCCGCCCGGCGAACGTGCGACGCGTTGATTTATCCGTCGCGCACGCGCCGCAACCGAATTAAGGACGTAATCGTACGCGCGCGCGTGCGTATACATGTACACGTATAATTAGAAATACGCGCGCGCCGTGCGTTCCGTACGCGTACGCGTCGCGATTTTTTCGAAATGCCGCCGCGACCGACCGGGGTCCGGACGTTTAATGTACACTTATGTGTGCATTTATGATGCGCTGAGGAAATTACCAAACATCCGCTAAAACCGGGCGATTTCAGTTCAAAAAAACCGCCGAAATACGCGCAACAAAAATTTATTTTACCTTAATTGAGGTTAAATACTCGCGTATTGAATTTTTATTAGTAGTTTCGTTCGGTAGTTATTTGTATGTATTATTTTTCAATAGGTATTTTGCGTGTTAGTTTACATAAAAAGCCAGTGTACAGTGTGATACGTACAATGGTTTTTTTTTTTTTTTAAAATTGTACGCTTTACATTTAATTATAAATTTAAATTGTTTTTAAAAAAAGTTCGAAAAATGTACGAAAATAGTATTATTTGATTCAATAGAACGTGAATCAAATTTGTATCTAAGTCAGCGTTGAATTGGATAGCCAGAAAAAATATGCAATTTCATAAACGTCCGAGAACCCTAATTATATCGTTTAACTACGATCGTTTAAACACTTCGAAAAGAAAAAAAAAGGCGATTGGTATACAGATAGGTAGGTAGATATTGGTATCCACAAAGGTGTCAGATAAATTTAAAATTGGTCGCCCGTCAAATTGATCGAAAAAAAGTAAATATCAATTTATGTATAGACTCTTCTCCGTTTATAACACACAATTATTATTATTAATCAAATTGATTAACAATATTTTATTGGTTTTTAGCTCATTTCCGTGTGGATATGCAGACGGACGGTGTTATCCTCTAAAAAAAAAAAAAAAACATTGTTTCATCATGCCACTGCGGGTCTCGACGGAGGGCTAATACTTCACGCGATACCTACCGAAATCGTCCAAGCTGTAGTATTTTCGAGAGATTTCTCAACTATATTATTGTCAGTGTAATTTGTATAATAATATTCCGAACACTGCGCATCGTTCACGTCGAAATTACTGATGGGAAAAAGTGCTTAAATGAATAACATGTTTATCACTTGTGATGTCTTCGAGCGCGGTCACGAACTTACGACGTTAAAAAATCGAACGATAATTATGTATCATATCCGGGAAAGTATCCGTGTAAATAATACAAATTTTCGTGATATTTTATTCTAGGACAATTATTACAAATGGCGTATAATAAATTTTAAATAAACGTGTTAATTAAAAATTATAATACTGCAGTTATAAAACTCATCGTTGAATTTCAACGGATGTATGTGCATTACGCATTTTGTGATAAATGTAGGTTAGAGTATATTAAAAAGAAAAATTAAAAAAAAAAAATCGACACATTACGACACAGATGTTAAGTTTGTACAGTAATATATTATAGCCCTGTCATACGTCGTGGTTTTAGTGTCCAAATTTAATTTCCATTGGCCTGAAAGCCGAAAACCCGTCTTAAAAATAGAATATATATTTTAGATTCTAAGCGAAACAAGGAATGTATAGGTTCTACAATGATGTTTATTTTTATTATTTTTTTTCCGTGAACAATTTTTCTACCGGAAATTTTTTTCCGATTTTCAAGTGTAGCACTTTTTCTGAAAGGAAATTTGAATTGGGTGGTACTTTAAGAAGACCATTTTCCCAGAGAATTCCATAATAAATGGGCAACATCGAGAAAAACCGTAGGAGAAACTGGAAAATTTACAAAATGTATTATTTTCAAAATTATAAATATTACGGTCCAACAAAACGTGTATAACCGAACTCCACTCAGAATCGTTTTTCGTGAGAAAAGATTATTAAATCCATTAAATTCCCTCGTATATCCTACCTTCTCAACTTTTCACCTACAACAGTGACTCACCCATCGTCCGTATCTTTTTTAACGTTCCGTTTATACGATAAAAGACATAAGTAAATTTGTCGGCCTTGTTCGGTTTATACGTAAATTTCGTGCCGCTTTGAACGGTACCGCTGCGGTTATTTATCGAAATAAATCGCATTATGAAGGAATGCGTGTTTGGTAAGAAAGTTTTATTTGAATTGAGTTTTTTTTTTTTTTTTATGATAATAAAAATGTCCCACGTCGATAAATTTGCATGTACCTTAATAAAAGTACTTTGAAACCGTTACAAATATAATTGCGATCGAATAAATATATCAAATTAACCGGCCGATTGATTAAATAAATTATGACTAATTAATGTACAAATAGGGGGAAAAAAATGCACAAAAAATAAACATAAAAGTCGCGAATTTCAAAACTTACGAATACACACGAGCTGATTATCGTCCTTTTTGTAAAACAGCAATGCGGACGCAGCGTATTTTGACTTGAGTCATTTCTCTTGAAAAAAAAAAACGTCCAATTATTAAATCGAACGAAAAAAAAAAATGAAAAGAAATCGCAAACTCCGCACGAAACACGTCGCATCTATTAACCGTGCGACATTACATAGAACGCGCGGACGTATTATTATTTTTATTACGGTATCGCTGCGGTCTTCGGCGGTGGTGAAGACGTATTATATACGCGCAGACGCGGAATGCGACGACATCCGGTTTTGCGAATAAACGTATAAAATACGTGTACCGTACGAATAGAGAAATAAATCAGCCGATTCGAGGATATTTATATACTCATATATATATGTGTGTAGAAAATTTATAAATTTATTATCCATCGGTTGCGGGTTGGTCGGAGAGGTATACCTATAAAAACTCATCGGAGGCCAGCGGTACATCGTAATACGCTGGCGGCCGTTCGGTGCGCGAGCAGAAGGAGCGAAAAGAAATAGGAAAAAGAACCGAAGTATGTCGCGGCGGTGTGGGCATGCGCCTCGCCGGGCAGTGTTGAGCTGCAGATACGCATACGATTTATCTACGGATAAAAGACAATCGCTACAAAATCATCTGTATAGATCATACTGATAGAGATGACGAATATTCAATTTATTTCAGACGAGAGATGTACTCTTGGAAAGTGAAATTTATCTGAATAAAAAAAAAAAGAAAAAAAGAAAAGGAGATTTTTACTTTTCAGACTAAGGTATATAGGACTGGAAACGAGTACAGTAACGGTGGACGGAAAAAAGTACATTGAGCCCTAGCATCGCCGTGTTGGCAGATACTTTTGAAACTTGTCACGCTGTTGAGTCACCGGTTCCAAAAGTATCCGCTAAGACAGCGCTCGGGTTCATAAGCGACGAATTACCCGGGTTTCTCGCTTTACCTATGCGACTATAGGTACACGTTTTTGGGGCCAGTGCTGTAATTCATAGTCCGTAATTGTCGAGGACATTATGCAACAGGGAGATGGAAATTGTAAACGGTTAAAATAATTTTGACAAACGCAAAGGTTATAAATTATACCGTTATACTATACGGATTACTGATTACGAGTAAAACTTGTACAGTTTTTCGGTGTAAAATATTTTATACCGAAAATAAAATATTGTTAAAAGGATAATCGGTTCGCACCTTTGATAAACGCGTATCGTATAAGGACGTAATAATTTCCATCTAGTTATAAGCTGGAGATAACACATCGGACACCGTATAATCGTAAAACAATGTTATAATAAGTATTTCATTTTATTTGTATACAGTATTATTATGTATAGTGTGTAGCACAACACTATCCTGCATGCCGCCGCAGAGCTTATAATTAATAAGAGGGCGAGCGCGGAACACACTTTGTATTCACGGGTCATTAATGACTGTAGCAAACGAGTGCATGTGTGCGTGTGTGCGTGCGTGTGCGTTTGTGTGTGGTGAATGGGAGGAGTATGGACGGGGATGAACGTATTATTATAATAACGCGTGAAGAATGATTATTATTCTTATTATTATTATTATTATTTTTTTTTTTTTTGTTAACGGAAATGACGGTGGCGATGATACCGAGTGATGTGCGTAACCGCGTGCGCGCGTATGTGTGCGTTTGTACGTGTGTGCGTGTGTAGAATAATTTTATAATATTATTACGTTTTTATGAATGGACGACGCGAAGGAAGATGCGTGCGTGTGTGCGAGCCGCGAGGCGATTGAATGGAGAGAACGGACGGCGGCGGCGGCGACGACCGGCTATGGGGAACGGGGAGAGGAGAGGCGGGAAAAAAGGGATATCATATACGCACTATATGTGACGTGACTCGTTTCCTTTGTAGCGGCCAAAAATAATACGCGTTTTTTTTTTTTTTTTTTAACCACATTATTATTATTCTTCTCGTCTCGTCCCGGTCCCGCGTATATAGCATCGTGTGCGGATGAGAGCCGAAATCGTCGCCTCTCTTCTTTATTTCGCGATTGTTCCAACCTTCCACCCCCCCCCCCCCATTTCCCCCACCCAGAACCGCTCGCAGCTGCTATATACCTACAACGCTGCTCTCGGTTGTCGTGGGTGGAAAGAAGAATCGCCGCTCCGTCGTGGCTCCGGTCCAGCTACATCCATATATTTCTGGGTTTAATATTAATAAAACAATTTTTTTTGTTTTTTTGTTTTTATGTATATAATAATAATAATAATAAATGTTGTGTACGCGCGACGATAATATAACAGTGGAAATAGAAAAGAAAAGGGAAAAAAAAGTTTTAACGATAATAATGATAATAACGAAATGTGACAAATTAAAAAACAAATTATTATACAGCCGCCTCCGCCGACGCCGCAGCACAAAAGTAGCCAGAGAAGTTAATAATAATAATAATAATAAAAAAAAAAAAGAAGGTGAGCGACGATTTATTTTTAGGCGACGTAGAAAAACTGGCCGGAAGTCCATACCCGCGCCGCCGCCGCTATACCCATTCGTATACGCTCTCCTCCGCGCCACTGATCCCTAGCCGCCGCGTGTTTTTTCGCCGCTCCGCCGTCCGCCCTCCACCTCGTCATTAATGAGAAACACCGACGATGATAGTTTTGTGAACCTGTCCGCCGCCGCTACCGTTTTTGTTTCGTTCGGCCCGGGAAAATCGCGTGTAAACTATACGGTGTCGTTATTTTTCCGCCGCCGTTTTATGCGCGCCATCGTACGTCTAATACACGGTATTGCGAAGCCGCAGCTCGTAGATTAATGGAGGGATCATTTGTCTGCGGGTGACAAATATTCCGAATCCGAAAAAACCTAGAGAGAGAGAGAGAGAGAGAGAGAGAGAGGGAGTGAGAGAGACGTGTATCTTATATAATATATTGGGGTGGAATTATAGTGTACGGAAATAAACGTACCCGAACGGAGCAAAAAGAGAAAAAAAACCGATATAACGCGTATACGCTAGTTGACTTTTTTTTTCTCCCCCGCCGTTTCAATTATTAGTCGTCGGAAACGACGGCGGGAAAAAGATTTCGGAACCGAACAAAAAAAAAACTCTACTAATCAGCTGTCACGCGATCGCTTAGAGAAAAACGTTAGTTGTTTGCATAATATTATTTTTCTCGTCGAAATATTCGTCTCGGATCGACGTTATAGCAAAATAATTCGCATCGAAAAGTATATACGTAAAAACAAAGGAAAGTCGTCAAGAAACAAACCGTAATAGTATAATATTTCGGTGGTGTACGCAGATCGTTCTTCGTTATCGAAACGGTTAATATATTCGCGTATCATTTCGAACACGGAATAATAATATTATTGCGTTGCGGACACCGCGAAAAACGCATTGTACGCGCGTGTCCATAACAATAAATAACACGTTAAACGTTAAAACAGTACGTGTGGCGGATAAAACGAATCGAGAATTATACGAAAACGCCTTGAACGTAACGTTGCCGTACAGTTGTGCAACAGCTGTGCGCTAAGTAGAGTCTATACAATTCGCCGTCGGACGGACACAACCGCAGCCAAGAAGCAGTTTACAATAATAAAAAAAAAAAAATAATAATAATTAAATATATTTTTTTAAAAAAACCGGTTGTATTACTACATTGTACTATCGTTCCACGCGTCAAATTGTAGCGACGGTGTACGCAATTCGATTGAATATTAAACACACCGATGACGGCTAAAAAAAGACCGAAACGCCCACAAGTATCGGAACGCACAAAAGGAGACGATCGGCTTTAATAGTTTTATAAATATATTTTGTTTTTCAACACTATTTTATTTAATTAAAGATGTAATTTTCGATTTAACACCGGGTTATATTATATAATTTATATTGTTAAACAATGCTTCTCAACCTGAGGGGTGCGACCCCTTTTTGGGTTAGCCAATTAATTATTTAGGGCCACCAAAAATACGAAACATTGGGTCGCCGCGTATAAAATGTGTACTTAGAAGGTCGCTTAAGTAAAAAGGTTGAGAAACACTGTTGTAAAAGACGCATAGGACGTTAACTAATATTATACTTGTTTAAGGAAATTTAACATTTGTTATTTTTTTTTTTTTTAATGTGAATACGAATTATTATTGTGAAATCAGTTGCTAAACTCTGGAAATATTGTAATTAACTCGTTTTCGATAAAACCGTAATAACAATAGTTGGACGAGTATACCTATACTCGTGCCCGAAAACGAATTTGGAAAAAGGTGGACTTTTCGACCTATTAGTCCCCTACCGGCGTAACCGCGGGAAACGATCCCCGCGATTATTTAACGACCCCCGGTAAAATGTCACTGGTAATTATTGACCCTATTAATATTTTAGCGAGAGGGTAAAATATGATCGGGGGTCAATAATCACCGGCGCGCCGGTTTATAATTTCCTTTGAGATTCCCCGCACCGGGATACACTCTTTATAATAATGTTTAAATATTGAAAATAATGCACTTTGGTACATCATGGCATATTATACTCACATGATGCGTTTGTTCCGTTATTGCAGTGTTGTTTAGCGACGGCATTGTACTCTCAACAGCTAATGGCCTGCGAAAAAAAAAAAAACAAATCAAACGTATTAAAATATTGTTTTAATATTATAATTTATCGGGCCGTTATAACGCGTACGCTCGTATTACAGAAACGGAATATTTTATTAATGCTGCTGTTCGCAATAATATCGGAAACGCATACCTATATAATATACAATGTGCGAATATCGCGAGCAGTGCCGAAGAACATCCGCCTGTGACGATAATAATAATATTATTAATAAGTATTATTTTATAGAAATACATTTTGCTCGTATAATATATAGGTATATCATCAGAGAGGCACACGCACACGCACATACACACACACACACACACACACACACACACACACAGAGACAGAGAAAGACAGAAATTGGCATGGTTTAGGAATTTCTCGATGAATAATACGACTCGCGTGTAATTATAATAATATTGTTGACTAGAACAGCAAGAGCAGCAGCAGCAGCAGCAGCAGCAGCCGATACACCTTTATAGATAAAAAAAAAAAATAATGCATAATGCAGCAAACGTAATAAGTTTAAAGAAAAACGATTTACGCGCACGTATATAATAATATATCTTAATAGGTTGTCTTTCAGGTATGCGCGGCGTTTATTTATACAGTGTGCATATGCGTCTAAGAGTATAAAATGAACAATTTCGTTTGTATCTTTGTCGGCGTCCCACCAATAATAATAATAATAATAATAATGGCAATAATGATGCACGCGGTGCGAGATGCAAATTGTCGTAAAATAGAGTTGCGCCGGGTGTGTATAAATTAATATACGAAATAAAACGCGTCGTCGTGACACCCGCGGCACAGCCTGTCAAACTGCCGCCACCGCCGCCGCTGCTGCTGGAGATATACGCGTTTTAAATACGCGTAAGTATAGGCGTAAATTATTGTAATATTCTGGTTTAACTGGATCCACGATATATTTATTTATTTTTTTTTTTTTTTTAATGCGAAATCCGTGTCATTCGATCTGCGCGGTACGGGCGAAGAACGCGGCAAGAACACGCGGAGCATACGGTAGTCCTACGCGATTTTCGAAATAATTCTTATAAATCGACTCGTCCGTTATATGCGTATACCTACATGTCGTTGCGTAACCGAATACTCTATTAGTTTATTTGGCCCGAATGTGATGTTATTGTCGAGCGAAGACATTTGCATTCGTAACCAGGTTTAGGGCCCACAGACCCTGCTGCTCTATTTCGGCACTTTGATCGCCGTCGGTTTAATGTAGGTCCGCCTTAAAACGGTTTCGTGTGATCGGGAATATTTACGGTTCCGATAACGATAAAAAATCTCGCCGTAAAAATAATACTATATTGTTTTTTCCGGTGAGATTTAAGGTTTTAGGTACCTTACACGTGGCGTTATTGGCAAGTTACGTCCCCGACGTCGTAGGATTCTCGAACCTTACACGGCGTGACGGTGAAAGAAGTACATTTTTATACTGAAAACACACAGATGCACACCGAACGAATTTAACATAATATAACAGTCATAGTTTTATTGTTCACCCGCGCCGGGCCACGGTTTGAAAACGTTTTCATATTTGTGTCGCAATCATTATAGCCGTATATATCGTGTATATCGTTTTCCTCCCGTAATATTTTTATGTATATTCAATGAAACACGATTTTGTTCGCCAACAATGCAACGCGCGTACTCGCAACAATTCAAAATTCTGCGGTTCGCGAATTTCTACGTTCAACGGAGTAAGTAGCCCGGTATCGTACGCGCAGGCGCGTTGTTTGTGCGAGAAAAGGAGAAAGACCCAGACGCGAGTGCCCGCTTACCCAACGATAATAGGAAAATATGTATCACAGAAATTATAGAACGGCATTGTGAATTCGAATCGACGGCGAACGACGAACCGAACGACAGTGTTCCGGGAAAAAATGTACGAGAATGCGATTCTAATAATTACGCGCCGCGTTCGTCTGCGGCACTCGAGGCCGGGTGGCAATTTTCGATCGGGCGTTATTTATGCCGTCGCGAAATAGGTATTTCAAGCGCCGGACCGCGATAACAACAACGCGAAACGGGCGGGCATCGCAAAACCGTAAGATACGCGTAATAACACGGAACGGCAATAACGCGGCGAGCGGGCGAGCGTAGCGGTGCCGTCGGGTTTTTGTTTTTTTTTTTTTTTTTAATACGCGGTTAAACAACGTTGCGCGAAGCCTCCGGTGCAACGGCCGGACTAATCCCGAAACGTTATACACAAGGAGCAACAGTCCTTATACCTCGTTGCAAACGCAGTATTTACGAGTTTACAACGTAAATAACGGTTCGAGCGCCGAAACCCATCTAGCGAGTACCGAGTAAAGCCCGGGTAAAAAGGCGCGGGGGGGGAGGGGGGGCCGAGCGCGTTCGTGAATCGAATTCCTATAACGGCGCGCGGCGCACGCGATCGACCGAGCGCGCGTTGCGGACAATTCGCGGCTCAGTCCGCGATCAGTGCGATCGCCGCAGGCGTCTACGGTCCGCGGCGATTTCGGTCGCGGTCTGTCGCGTCGGATAGAAACGACGGCCGACGCAGCGCAAATCATTAGACCGAGTAGAGGATCAAACGGTTCCGATGCTCGCAATCAGAGTAAGAGATCGGAGCGACACGCACTTGTCGAAACGAGATTCGTTTACGTCGGTCATATTCGAAGGACGGATGAACGGTCGTGGTGAGAAACCCCCCCCGGGAGGAACGATGAGACGTTGGGACAAACCGATCAAACCTGCGAATCGCGCCGCGCAATCAAAGTTTAAGTGTCGGCTATACCCACATCTACTGTCCCACTGTTCCTACTACCGGGTAACACAAACGTGAAAAAAAAAAAAACACGTAAATATGTTTAAAATATACTGTTCGGTGTAAAAGATATAAAAACCTTTTTTGTTTTTATTTGTTTAAACCACCGTAACTTGTTCAACAGTTCACAATTCAACGAATACCAATAAAATTCCCTTCGAAATGTGGTTTCTATAAAATCCCATACTAGGCGCTTTTACTCTAAAATTAAAATTAAGCTGGTTTTACTCGTTCTCCGTAAGCATTGTTTTCCCGCGTTACCCGGTAGTCGGACCGGGACAGTAGATGCGGGTATAACGTCCTCTTAAGCCAGTTTAGGTAACCGTATGACGCATAACGACTGGCGGGGGCATAATATTTCAGCGAGCAAAAGCATCACGCGTTCAAAACGGCTGACGTATATTCGCATACAGAAATGTTAGACAAACAAAATATTAAAATACTATCAAACGGGTCCATAAAAAAAAAATAAACAATATAACGCGGAACCTTCAAACAAATACCGATGTTAAAACAACAACAAACCGACCTATCATAAACCGAACCGTATGTGTATATAAATACAATTGGCAAAGGAGCAAATATTATTGCAGCTGTATTAGGTCGGTATGAGTCTTTGTAGACCGACTAAAAATAATACACTTTTTCGAAGGCAAAGAAAAATTGAGTATTATCTGGTCCGAACAATGAACCGTTATAATACGTACTTTTAAACGATTTTTTTTTTTTTTACCAATTTAATATACCAATAATATTAGTAGTTCTTATAACCTAGGTACTAATAGTATTTTCGTTGTTCAATTAAAACCGGATAATTAATAATTTTTTTTTTTTGAATTTAAAAACGGATACGGTGTGTATTATTGGAAAAAGAATAGTTTGGAATTGAAATTTAAAAAAAAAAAATATATACTGTGGCTTATTTCACTTTTTCGGTCGTTTTTCGTAATGTTTTTTTTTTTTTTTTTATGTATAATATTATAATATATGTATATATATGACATTGAACCACAAGTAATTTGAAAANTTAGGTCGGTATGAGTCTTTGTAGACCGACTAAAAATAATACACTTTTTCGAAGGCAAAGAAAAATTGAGTATTATCTGGTCCGAACAATGAACCGTTATAATACGTACTTTTAAACGATTTTTTTTTTTTTTTTTTATGTATAATATTATAATATATGTATATATATGACATTGAACCACAAGTAATTTGAAAAAAAAAAAAAATGTTGTTTTTACCAAAGTACAATTTCGTTCAAATTACCTAACGCTAATATTAAGTTACAGCGAATAAAATTATTTCCCAATGCGTATTTTCTGTCACAAAATGAGTATTCCGAGAAAAATATAAAAACCGCTTTACTTGTAAAATTCAAAATCTCAAATGAATCATATTATGCCACTATAAAACGTAAAATCGGTTTTCGGGTCACCTGCACAACTTCGCTTTTCGTGCATTTAAAACAAATATTAGTATACGGACGAAACCGTAGTAATATATTACATCGGTAACGATAAAGAAAATAAAAATAAAAGAAAATAATTTAAAATTCAACAAACGACAATAATTTACCGATAAAATAAATAAATCAATACATTTACGGCCAGTTCGTTCTGGTATTAAGACTAGCGGCGGCAAAAAATCGGTTTTGCTGAACGAAAATTTGACATTATCAGATTTTCAATACAAACCGTAACATATGCTGCATTATATAACAGATGCGATAATGTGCAATAGTTTCTATTCGGAAAAAAAAGTGAAAATATTTTTTCGAACCATCAACGATAGGCCCGCGAACCATCGATTGTGGTAACCATCACTAACCATTAACCAAAACTGGTATCAAAAACGATAAAGAAAAATCGCCGTGTTTGACTGAAAATATAATACAATTCGAATGGGCAATAAGAACGTAAAAAATCATTATAATTAGAGTGCGGATTTAAATACTCTAAAAAACTAGAAAAACGCTTTAAAAAAAATACAATTTAATTATATTATCATCTACAAATCATCTTAATCGTTGAACAAAAAAATTGTTTTTATTAGGTGTATAAATTTACTAAAAACACAACAGTGCAAAATAATACGACACGACTACAATACGACCTCGATAAATAGATTATAGTTTTCTTTATTGCAGCCGGCATCTTATTTATCTGGTACAATCAGTAAATCCATAATGTATTTTAAAAATAGAAACATGGTTTTTTTTTCTTTTAAAAGGAAATCAAAAATAAATTTCATCAAATTTCCTGATAACACTATAGTACGAAGTTTGTAAAAAGTAGAAAAAAATGCCTTAAAATATTAAAAAATGTTCTAAAATAAATTTTTAAAAATACAAAATTAAAGTTTTATATTCTAATTCTTCGATATATTATAAATTATAAAATTTCGTGCTTGAAAAGGATTGCCCTAGGACATTAAAAAAAAAAAAAAAAAAAATGAAATTTATATTATAATCCGCACCATAATTTATTATTATTAATACCATTAGCTGTATATACACGTGTAATAATAATTAGACTATAAAGTATTATTATAAAACTGTTCGAAACATACGCAACTACACACAATATTGTGTATTATGCACGACATTAATTGCTCATAATTTACTAGGTGTTGTTCGAAATATTAACCGCAGCAAGTACTTATATATAATTATTCTAATTGGGAAACTATTGCGGACATGGAAATTCGTTTAACATAATATTGTTTTAATAATGTAATCCGAACGTAGTTTTATCGAAACGAGTTGTAGACACCGGCCAGTGTAATGTGCTAGTCGATGACAAATCGTAAACATAAAGATAACCATAGACATCCGACATCAACACGTCGCGTGTATATTGAATTTGTCATAAGCCCGGCAGTGAAATATCGTTCCTTGGGGAATTTACGCGTTACTCGGCGATCGAAAAGAAATAATTTTCTTTTCAATAACGTTTAATAACAAAAAAAAAAAAAAAAATTTTTTTTTAAAAAACTTTTAAAAAAAAAAAAAAAAAAAAAAAAAAAAAATGCGTAGGTATTATATTAAAAAATTTGGACTCGCGGGTTGATAGGGTATTAAACTAATAACCTGTACGAGGAATATTTATTCATCCAGAATATTTTATATTACTACAATAATCGCTATTCGGGGTAAATGTTATTAAATTTTCTAAAAAAAAAAAAAAAAAAAACGTTGATAATAAATATCACGAGCGTGATTCAACAGGATTAAACGGACCCCCGTAGTCGATACCTAGACTAGAGTACAGTGACGAACAATACGCCGCAATAAAATATATCGCCGTGTCGGGATACCGGGTAAATGCCTCGTAATGTATTGCAATTTTTTTTCGCGTTTCAAATACTCGGCCCGGACGGCCCGGCTTTTTCCCCCCCGTAACCATCAATACGTCTACCGCGGGTGTGGAAAACGCCGTTCGGTACACGGGTATTCCGTGTTTAAAAACCGCAACGTGTCTGCGCGGTTATCGTTCGTGTACGACCGAATCGCAGCGGCAAAAACGCGGGCGGGAGTTGTTCCGCGTAACGCACCGGGTAACGCGCGGCTCTTACGCGGACCCGCGCCGTACCGGTACGCCTGCGCGTGCCTGTACGTCCGTAAGCGACCCGACGGCATTGGGCAATCGGTCCGCGCGCCCGAACGCCCTGCGCTACTGTGCGTAAACTGTGCGCGTCACGCGAATCACGCGCCTTCGCGGCAAACGGCGGCGGACGGTCGCGGTAAAAACGGAAATGATTGATAACCGCGACGGCGCGGTAACGGTGCCGTTGCCGCGAACGCTCGCGCGACGCGATCTCGAAACGGGGCGGGGTAGCGGAGGGGCGGCCGAAACAATAATATTGTCGTACGCGCGCGCGACGGCGCGATTGTTTCGCGCGTTTATCGGGGCGGTGGGGATGGGCGGCCGGCGACGGGAGCGGGTCGGGTCGTTTAAGCCGAAACCGCGAACGTCCCTTTTGTTTCGACTCACCCCCACCCCCCGGACCGCGGCCGCCGTTTACCCGCGGCGTCGGACAAAACGGGGCCCGAGCGCAACAGGCCGCCGCGGGGTTTCCGCCGCCGGCCCCTTTTTCTCGGCGGCGAGACGGCGCGCGACCGCGGATTTACACGTCCGCGGCGCTTTGCCCGCGTCACGCGCGCAAACGGTTGGCAACGATGTCGGGCGCGATCCGCGGGTTACGTTGCGTTCGTGATCGCGGTGACGCGGCCGTGTGCGATTTCGAATAACGGTTTTTTTTTTTTCGATTCGCGAAAACGACACCGCGGACACGGTTACGCGCGGCCGTCACGAATATCGTTAAACGATAATAATGAAAAAACAAACGGACATACTTCGCGCGACGGGTGGGGGGGGCCGCTGTTTCGGGTGAGAAGTTTCGTGAGGGTAGCGGGGAAATTTAACGTAAGTATATCCGTTGTGCGCGACGGTTGACCGGTTTCGTGCTGACGAAAAACGTTTCTGACCGGAGTTCGGTTGTACGTGTTTCGAAATCCATACGTTTCGTAAATTTGTTTTTTCCCCGTTTATTACGAAAATTCTTGGGAAAATCAAAAAAAAAACAAAATAAAAACGACCTTTATAATGTACCGTTTAAAGTTTTCTCTTCGTCTGGCGGGGAGGAACGGTTTTCGGCTTTCGGGCGTTGAGGTATTTCGTTAAAAACGCTGTACGCGATGTAATATTTCTATATTTAGTTTCCCTTTTACACGACTCGTTTTGTATAATGTGCAATATGTAAATTCGATTTACATCGCAATATTACACATTTTATTGATATCAAAATAATTAATGTTACGCGGTTTTGCGAACGACCGTGATTCTCGGTTTTCAAACACCGGATGTTTAAAGTCGAGTTTTGGTCAACGACTGACAAACAATATTATTACGTACGAGTAAGGGTATATAGGTGTACCTGTGTTACCCAGGAATCTGCATGTGCGTTATTATCATTATTAAATGCAATTTATCACGGAACTCGTTAGAATTCGGTCGAATTGTACCGACCGAATTCTACGAAAACGTAGTTTGTACAAATTTAATATAGAACGGGACAAACGGCCGCTGCTGCGAATAAACACACATCGTGTAGTTTTCGTTACATACGTTTATGTATATACGTGTAGATATTTACAAAATAATCGTATTTAATAATGTTAATTTCGCAATAATATTTTGCGTTAAATTTGTTCTGGGGTAAAAAAAAAAAAAAAAAAAAAATAAAAAAAATAATGATATTTTTAACACATTCTGAAAAAGACGGCCGTGTATCGCGCGGTTAGCCACGGTTGTATAGGCCTCATAGCGCATAACAAGTATAGAGTTATAATATATATTGATCTATTGACGTTAGACAACGTTCACCGTGGCGTTATTTTTGCTGTTGGAATTATTATTTCGATGACGGTTTTATTCGGTCGTATCGGGGAAAAACTGGACCCAAAAAATTGCACCGACGGCACACAAATTGCAGTTAACTGCACCTGAAATCGACAGCTGGAGCAAGATTTCTGGTAAAAAAGTCGACACAGACAAAATAAACAATAATAATAGTAAAATCACGCGCCATAGTAAAATCAAAAAATATTAAGCATATCATACGAACAAGATGAAAACTAAACTCAAATGTTTAATATTATGTATACAGTATACACGTATTATAGTAGCACAATTTTTTCACTGACGAATTTTCCGTACAAAATATTCAATATTATTAATAATGTTTTACAATACGGATTTTTTATAACTTGCTTACCAAAGCATACATCATATTATTGATATAAACTCAAGCACATATTTTATCATACCCAATTTTAAAAATGTATTGTTACGGTATTTGGTGGACGAGCAGAGTGACAAGAGAAGATAGGACAAGGAATGAATACAGGTACATAAAAGGTAGCTCAGGCGTTTTGTCTACTACTAGGTAGTAGACAAAACGAGAGAAAATAGACCGGAATGAGTATGTCAAGAAGAGAGAGGAATCTGAAGCAGTAAGAATTGTGATGAAAATAAACCTTGGAGGAAAAGGGGGGGGATGTAAAAAAAAGACTGAAAAAGAGGTGGTAGGGTGCCATTGAAAATGATACGAGGACAGCTGAGGTGGGAATTCGGATCCAGTAGAAGTTTAGGACGAGGATAACCGACCTCAACGGGATGGAATGGGGTTGAAGGAGAAGAGTAAAACAATTCGGTTAAACATGTTTTGAGATGCGTATACGTCAAACCTTTACTTTTCTGGAGACTGAAAAACCGACATAGTTTACTTTGTATAAACCGTGATGCTTAAACGCGAATGGCAGCTACGCGGTACGGAAAGGAGACGCCCGACAGCAAATGTCGGCGCCACCGATAGATTCGTCGTGCAATTTCTTACGGAATCGACGTGAACTTTGACAGAATGTGACTCGTTCCCGTTTTCACGAACCGCCGTCCCGACGATGAACCGAAACAACGCCATCATAAACCTATTATTATACCGCGTGTTGCGGGTTTTAACCGATAATCGATGGTAATAATTTTTAGCGTCGTGAACCCGTTTGACCCTGAACTCCTCGGAGGAGGTGGCGACGGCGGCGGCGGCGGCTGCAGCGGCGGTGATGAAAAACGCGCTCGGCCCGTTGCGGCCGAACAGAAAAAAACTAAAAGATAGGTACCCGCGAGTGTGTAACAACGTTGTACGGATAAAATTAATATTACGTAGAAAAAAACCGAAACGAAACTTCCTGCGGCGGGAGAGCGCGCGCGGTAGAGGCAGAGGTACCTCCTATATAGGACTTGACAGATTACCCGTACTCCGGTGTACGCGCGTATAGCTATATAATAATAATGAACTGACCATAATATAATATCGCCGTACGGTTTTTTATTTTTTATTTTTTTTTTTTTTATTTCCCTATCTGTGCTAATGATGACAATAAACGGATCACGTGCTGCTGAGCTGCTGTTGTCTGCGTGCCTGCCGCGGTCGTCGTCGTCGTCGCCGCAGCCGCCGCCGTCTCGTCGGTGCGCAGTCCGCAGTCTGCGGCGGTTTCGATGTTATTATACCCGCGGTTACCGCGCCCGGTTATCTCGTGTACCCGGTCGGGTACCACGGGCGCGCGCGCGGTCGCCGTATCATCGTTACATACGAGATACCCGAAGGGGTTACACGACGACGGACGCGTACAGTTATAGCGCATAAGTAGATTTTTTTTTTTTTTTCTGTTTAGTCATTATACATTTTTTTTATTTTTTACTTACCTACTCCGCAACACATGCTGCAATGATACGCGTATAAATAATACGCTCGACGGTAATAAATAACGCGGGCGCGCGCCCGGACACTGCAGCGTGTGCAGTATTATAATAGTAGTGTCGTGTTATAATATACGGTGAATTTTTTATTTATTTTTTTTTTTCATTTTCTATTACACCGATTACGAATATAATAATACCCAATAATAATACGTACGCGCGTATACAGGGTGAATCGTTTGTCGTCCGTTAATCGACTACCCGCACGAAGATTCCGAGTAAATTCGATTTCGGCGGTTATGATTTATTATTATCGAATCGCGGTTTAACGCGTGATCTTAATATTTTGTCTTTTCGACATTATTTAATATATATGTACAGTTTATCGTGGGCCCTTTGCCAATTCGAAATTCAAACCGGATATATCGTCAGCATAATATGTGGAAGGATAACGCGAACGTGAAATTTATTACCTTTTGCACATTTTTAGAGGAATAATATTATGACAGAGTAGATTTGTCGGAAACGAAAATCGGACTTTCTTCGGAACTCCCGTGGGTTTATTTGATAAACGGATTTAATATTTGTCCGAATCGTGTTTGTTCTTCGAATAATCAAACAACGATAAAAAAATCAACGGTTTTTCAAACGTGTACTCACGGGTATAACGACTTAAGCCCGTTTCGATTAATTATCAGCATTGTTGTATTATAAATACCGTACGCAAACACGTTCTTGAAGATTTAATATTACTGCACATCGGATAAAATCGATGTGAAAATCGATTGGATTATTTTTTTTTTTTTTAGTTTAATCGAAACCTAAAGACTCCGAACATGTTTTGTAAATTAATATGACGTAGCAGTTTTATAATTTATAGGCACAGATTTATGTGTGTTTAGAAATCGAACAATTGACACGCGATAATTTATTACATTCGAACATCGATCGGCGCAGTTTGATGTATGCTATTTTTTCCCCGGCTTCTTCTTCTTCTCCTCGTTCGCCTCCGTCCAAACTATTAGAGGGCCGACCGCCCTATATTTCCGCTTAACCCGATCTCCCACATCGTCCTCGTATACACCCGCCGTCCTCGTGTCGTCGTCAAATCGATACCGTTTCACCAACACGTAATGTTTATTTCACCCGCTTTTCCGGCACGTTGACATATGCCCTGCCATTACACCGTGGCTATTACAGTTATTTGAAAATCGAAACCTAAGACCGTGGAGTTTTGACCGAAATCCCTTCGGAACACGGACGGCGTTATTTAACGAGGAGAGTTTCGCCAGGGTAAAAAAAACTTCCGCTCCCGAAAAAAAAAGAAAAGAAAAAGAAACGTAAAGAAATCAAGCCCTACCAGAACAACACCGGTCGCGGCTATTGCGTTATTTTTCGCAAATTGAATTCCACTCCGTTATCGCAATACACACAACGCTATAGCTGATAATCGCAGCCGGTTCGCGTGGAAACAATCACCCTGTATGTAACGGGCGGGCTACTACTATACGACTAGTAACTATTACTACTACTACTACTACTACTACTATTACTACTACTACTACTACTACTACTACTATATTACTACTACTACACACTGTACGCTATTATAATACCACTATTTTATATTATTATATACCTGCGTATCCCGACTCGCGCGCGCCGGGTAATGGACTAGTGACAGGCGCCCATCAATCTGTTGCCAACAATCGGACCCGTTTGTTTTCGGACAAACATTTTATCCATTAGTACTACGGGTTTCCCGTCTGTCCTCTCCCGCCACCCTGTACACATAATATACTTACCGCGGACCCATTCAACGCACTTTTATTAGATACGCTATATATATATACGTATACGTATACGTATAATAATAATAATAATAATAATAATACGTAAGTACGAGCATCGTGTGTATATACGACTACGACGATCGTTAGCCCCGCACGACGTTAATGGCTTACAGATTTTTATTTTATTTTTTTTTTTCCGCCCGTAGTTTGTAACAACGGTCGATTGTCATGTAAGACTCTCGTCGTCCTCGCGGTGCGTATACGCCACACGTTACATAAATCTTCCTCCGGGTATCGTTTTTTTTTTTTTTTTTTTTTGTATATTTTTTTATTTTTCTTCCCGTCCCTCTATGCGTTGCATAACGTCGGACGACGCAAAACGAAAAAACCACCGCCCTCGTCGCGGCCTGTGTCATTCACGTGGGTGCAGCGAATTTCCCGAATATTTTTTGGCGACGGCTTAGGAGTTAAGACCCTCGAGATATTGATTAAATAACTCCTATGTATCACCGGTCTACGGATCCAGGATAGGCGGTAGGGACGACCGCCGCCCCGCGTCCGTTGCCAATTACACCCGTGGCCGCAATATATATATATATACTTTGCACCGCCACTGATTCCCGGGTACGTTCGTCGAGTATTACTGACCGCGATGAAAAACGCCATTAGTAATATTAATAATGTCTGATTTCCAGCGTGCCAACATCCCACCCCTGCGCTGCAGCTTGTTCGCGCCAATAACGATAATCGTCCGCGAACAACGCGCAACGGGAACAGCCTCGGACGGTAACTGGTACGTCCATGCGCGGTATGAAAAGCAACGTGACACGCGGTTATCGACGAAATGTTTAATTAAAACTTTCCGGTATAGAGCGTTTTTGTGGTTTTTTTTTTTTTTTTTTTAATGTTTTAACGTTTGTATGTTATTATTATTATACGTTTGTATAGAACGAGATTTCTCGCGTCAAACGATCCGTTAAATTGTATCGCTGTTATGCGACACGTGTTTTAATGTACTCGTATAAATTGTATACAAAATAGTGTATACCTATGTAAGTAATACACTGTATAAGTTGCAGTTGCAGTAGCACTCGGAGCACACATTTTTTTTTATGCGAGCGAAATTGTTCAGCAATCATTATAGCCGCGTTATATTATTATTTCGTATACATGCATACTTACGTGTTTTCGTTAACGGCACAGAAATTACACATAATACGTGCGAACTATTTTTAAAAACTATTTAATTACTGTACTACGCGCCTAAATCTTACGCAATAATGTAATAATTATCATATTATCAGTGTGTTTAATCGTTCACCTGCACAAACTGTCCAACTGTTTTCATCTTACTATGCCGATATGTGACGAAACATACATTTTATAAATCGGACACACATCGGACCATAGGTAAGCCACTGTTTGTAGAAGTAAGTGGCTAGGTACTTGGTGAATTATAAATAGGGTAAATTAGTTTATGTACCGCATTGAGAAGCAACGATAAATCGTATTGCAATCGAAAACCCAGTGAAGCGAACAAAGAAACCTAGAAATCGACAAAAAATAAATAATATATCGCCGCGTTGACGGTATTTTTTAATTTTTTAGAAAACCTGCTGAGAATTTAAACGAATCGTCTAAACAAACTACCGCCGGACAAAAAATCCGCGTCTTGTAAAGTATACAACGTGGAAAAAATTCGTTAATGATTTTCACTAACCGAAAATGTATTTTCCGGGGGGGAAAAAAAAACCACATCTTAGTGAAAACTAATGACTTCTTCGTTACAATGAGCACATAAGAATCTCATAAATTTGATTACATTTATACCTATACTCTGCACTCGGGTGGTCCGAATAAACGGTTAATTTTTCTTTTTTATAAAAAAAAAAAAAAGATGATGAAAAAATATTTAAATAATAATATGACATAATGTAATGGCATAACGACTTTGTGTTCTAACGACGCGACGCAACGTCCAGCGTACGACATAATATTTTTTATAGTATTCGGTCTATTTACAAAAATGAATATACCGTTTATTCATATCATAATAATTCTACGGTGTTTTTTTTTTTTTTTTGATATAAACAATTTAGTTATAATTATAACGTTATATAATAACTCGATTGTAACGCGAACATATTAATCATATAACAAAATATAATAATAATAATAATATAACGGCGAAACGGCAGCGGCTTTGACAAGAAAACGTCAAATATCATAATAATAATAATTATAATACGGCTGCAGTGGTATAGCTGCTGTTCGACGGTACTATAAGGTTAAACCTCCGGGGGTCTACACAAAAAAAAAAAAATACACATTTATATTTTTAACATCGGAGCTGTCGGGTCAATAATGATTACGTAATGATACGAAAATTCCGATCTCCTGCCATTACGTTATCGCGGTAAACATGCGGCGTAAATAAATGCGCACCTCCGAAAGTTTCAACGATACCTCCACCAGATACCTGCGTCTACAGCTATACGCCAATAAACAGCAAAACGGTTTGTACGATCGTAATGTAATGCACCGTATGTCACTGGTCTAGGGGGAGAAAGGGATCGAAGTCAATTTCGTATAGTTTTCAATTCGGGCGCGTTACATTTTGAACACAATATGCATTACGTGCAGTAAAACGTCTTTACAACGCAATCACTCGGTACCGACGGATTTTTCCGTTATACAGAAGTTTCCGTTGTGGGGACACTAAAATAATATACGGGTCTGGATTAATACGCGGACCTATACCGTTGTTTTCCGTTTTAAGGAGATTTCCGCCTTACGGGGGGGTCCGTCATAATAAGCAGGTTTTACTGTACTTGTATGTATACGTTCACCAGGGGCGTCCTTAGACAGTTTTCAAGAGTGGGGGGGAGGGGTGTGAATTTATTTTTTAAATCAGTTATTACTATAGGCGTATCTACACTGCACACACTTGTGTAAATAATATCACATTGTAAAAAAAAAAAAATATGCCGAAAATTCCCCGAAGCTTTCATCCCGGAGACCAAAGATGATGCATAGGTAACATAATTATTGTAACGAGGCCGAAAAAACGGTTTTTGAGCGGAATTTTCGAGAAAAAAATTACGTCGACAATAACTGCTATTACATCACGTATGCGTATGCTCCCTACGTGTTTGCTTACAATGATTAAAATCTGCGTTTATAGCATACTCGTACGATAATATCGATACGGTTTTAATTTATTATCGCATCCGTCTATCACGTGATTACGGTATTGCAACACTACGATCCGCCAGGGGAAAAAAAAAAATCCGATTCCTGCGAGGACATACCAATAAAACAAATCCCTTGCGGCGGATTGTTCGGCTGCAACCGACGTAAATTACCGTAATTATATTGTACAAGACCGATAAATTCCACGGAACGGCTGACCACGGATCCGACGGATTCGTACGGGGAATATTGCGATCGACCAGATACGTCTCGGCTTTAAAACTTTTACTGCGGTACGAGACCGACCGGAGGTGAGTACGTTTATCGGCGGCGCACTACCGTATACGGCGCGGTAGTCTTCTCCCCCGGAGGTCACGTATAAATATACAGCGGTCCTTTTGGCCGTGCGATTTTCGTACAATAATAGATAGATAGGTGGGTGCAGACAATGTAAACGGATTTTTCATTATTATTATTCTATTTTTTTTTATTTTTTTTTACGCCCAAAGGACCCGGAGCGTACCGCGGCTCGCCCACGAAGCGATTTGCTGCCGTTCCGGGCCCCGAGCGAAACACATGCGTGTGATGGAAAACGTTCGAGCGTGAAATGTCGTAATAATAACCGAAAAAAAAAAATACTAATAATAATAATAATAAAAAAAAAAAAAAAAAAAAAAAAAAAAAAACGGTATGATGAATTTCGTCGGTAAAAATATAACGGCTATTATAATACGTGGCGATGACGTCGGTCGATTGTACGTTTTCTCACGCATACATTATTATAATATACGTGTTTAGGTGGCGTGCAGAATCGCGTCTCCGGGATATCGAAAAACCGTTGGATTATCGTATTTAACTGCGGACTTTGGCGGAAAAATACCGAGAGATTCAACGGAGGACGTTCCGTACATCCGACGCATACCTCCGCATACAAATACGCAGCATCTTTCCGGACGGTTTTCGTTTGAAAGAGCGTGCGTTTTCTATAGGGTTGCCCGTCACCGCGTCACCGCCGGTATTTCATTCCGATGGACTTTCGATAGCCGGTGGTGGCGGAACAAACCGATTGCCGGCCTATAAAAAGAAGCCGGTATTCCAATCCGACCGTCCGTCCGATCGAGAGTTTCGACGAGAAATCGAAGTAAATACGTCTTATCGTTTTTTGTGAAATTGGTTATCCGTCAATAAATCATCGTATTAATCTTAATGGCTTGTACACGCACGTGCATAATACACTGTGTACGTTTACCGCCAGTATACGTATCTACGCCCTTGTCCGCATGTAATTGCCGATAGTGTTCGGTCTCGGTTTACATTATGAGGACGCTATACTCACGCGTGCTGTGTCAGTCAGACAAACGGGCGATATAGCAGAATCCACATAACGCAGACAGCGTAGAATTCGCTTAATTTTTTGGTTGTACAGTAAAAGCGCCCGTTCGGAAATTAAAATACGACAATATTCCGGAGGGCAAGACGTTTTTCCTGTTATTCTAATTATTATTCCGGGTGTAACGTTAAATGCATCGATTAGAAATGAAAACCAATTCGTCGTTTTCAAACGGCCGTAACGTTTTGAAAAATGAACTCAAAAAAAAAAAAAAAGAAAAACGCATCGTCTCACCCTCCGGAATATTGTTCTCGTTTAATTTTAGTCGTACGCAATCTGCGTTATGCAGATTTCGCTGCGTTGTCCGTTAGTTGGACTGAGATAGCACGTGCGGGTACAGTCCGCATCCTAGAACGTATTGTTTGTATTTTAAAATCACCCGTACGGCTGTACCCATCGCGGGTAGCCTATAAATGATGCGCGATAACGTGAGACGGTACAGCGGGAACGTGTCGAAACCCGGACGGGAAACATGTGGTAAACCGAATGCCCCGCTCGGTGGCGTCGGAGTCGGTGGATTTTACGGTAAAAACTCGTAACGGTTATTGTCCCGGGCTCCTCAGAGCTTTCCGTGTTTCCAGTCTGCCGTTGAGCGCGCGTGCGCAACAGTAAACGGTAAAACTTTCGCGGGGCGGGGGGGGGGAGGCGAAACCGATTCGAGCGATAGGCGTGCGGTTAGTACGGCGGCCGCCGCGTTCGATTTGTTTTCGCCCCGAGGGGTGTTTCGCGTCTGCGCCGAAAACGAGGTTAACTGCCGGACGCGTTATTTTGTCAGAAACTCGAAAACAGAACGCAAACACCGCAATAACATCGTCAATACGCGCGTATTACCGTTATCGTTGTAATAATCATTATCACCGATCCGGCGCATGATGTTGTGCATCATCAAGGCCGATAATTGCGCCGTTACCGCGCGTTTTATTATTGACGGTTTCGTACGTCCCGCGCGCGCGGATCGACCGCAGCGGAGAGCCGGGATGGAAACGTAACAGCCATCGCCGGATGCAAATTATTATTATTGACACCGCGAGTAGGGGAAGTCCGGTACACGAATTACGTTTTCACGCGCCGCAAACGGATTATTATGATAACACCTACCTAATTACTGTGGTAGGTACACCGCGCAACGGACGCGAGAAAATCTCTAACGTTTAGCGTAATAATAAATTGCAATACGCGTTTATTATTGAGCACTTATAAATACCGATTATATCAGGCGCGAATCTGTCTGCGAATAATGTGAGGGGCGCGGGGAAGTTACAAAAAAAAAAAAAAATTCAATTTTCACACGCGTTTGTAAAATAAGTCACTTAGAGTTTCTGCGATTTAGTATTCGCAGTTTATATGCTAAGCAGTGGCGTACCGATAGAGCGGCGTGACGGGCGACGGGCCACGGTCCCGTGATGTCTAGGTGCCTGAAATCGGCGCCGAATATATTATAAATAATTTTTTTTTTTCTTCCAAACTGTGCAAATTACGCTCCGATTCGGGTTGTGCATTTGGCCGGCGCCGGTAATTATTAACGGGGGTGGCAAGGGTTGTAGCACATGTATACAAATTTTACGAATTTTCGCCGATGACCCTTTTCGCATTGATGTTTGTGCTAAATTTTCAAGATATTTCAGGCCAAACTCCGGCATAACTTTTTTTTTTTTTTTTCACAGTTCGGTAAAGTTTGGTTTCGGGCGCTGCCGTGGCGCTCTCGATATTTGCTATATAAATCGCGACGGCTACACAATATGAGGGCTCAACAAATTGTAACGGTTTCAAATAGTACAGTTTTACACGCTCCCCCCCCCCTCCCGGGGGGATTTATGCAATATTACCGCCACCGGCATATTCCTGCACTGCGATAAGCCACGCCACTCTTGTAACAGTGCACCTCGCTTATTGTACTAAAAAATGTTTATACACTTCGCTGCCCGAATGTATAGGAATACATTTAATGAAATCGCGATTGCGCCATCGGACGCAATAAAACGTGCGCGTGTAATAACACTCTTGAAACCGCGATAGTTCACCAAAAACGACCGACAAAACGATCCACTCGTACTTTTATTTATTTTGTTTTGTTATGGTTGTTGTCTGTGTACCGAGGTTGTTTGACGGGGAAAAATATAATAATGCGCCGGCGCAGTGGCGACGCCAAAGCAGTTGGGTACATACGTATATTATACGAAAATACGCGACACAGACTGCGGTATAATATTTGTATTATATACGACGCGAAGTATTATAATACGACGAGTATGTATAAGCCGGGGGAGTTGAAAATGAGGAAAAAAAAAAAAAAAGAAGAAGCTTTTTCGTGCGGCGCGTAAAGTAATCGGCGGCTGCGGTACACAGAGAAGTGTTAATAACTCGCACGTGGGGACGGGTGGCGGGGATGAGGGGAGAGGGGTATAGGACGGGCGAGTAGGCGCAGAAGTAATGCCTCGTCGGAGGTTTTTGTGTAAAGGTCTTTCTGTTTTTCTCTCTATCTCTCTCCCACTCTCCCACTCTATCTCTCTCTCTCTCTCTCTCTCTCTCTCTCTCTATCTCTCTCTATTTCTCTACGCGTAAGCCTTCGCCCTTCGCCTCTCTCGCCACTGTTACAGCGGATATAACGGGCGCGGGCGAAGGGATGCACCGTATTAAATATTACGCGACGCGCTTTCACCGCGCGACATAATCTTTCAATATATACGACCACCGCCGCCGGCATCATTATCACTATACACATACGTATGTACAGGGTGCGCCCTGCCGTATTGACACTGTCTATATTATATGCTCCCGTTGCGGACGGCTTTGCGCGGGCAACGGGTACGCGTATTACGGCGTGCGTGCGCGACGGAGAATCTCTTTTTGCGCGGCGCGCACCGCGTAATCCCCGGACGAGGACCCCGACGAATCGACTCTCTCGCGCGTACCCGTACGGAGAGGCCGGAGAGGGGCCGGGGAAATCACGCGGCGGATTATCGCGGCGTTATTATCACGGCCAGTACGTGTGCAATAATAACAATAATGATAACGATACGAGTGCGTACACGCGCTCATACACGGGCGTGTCATTGTCCCGGCTCGGCGTTCGCCGCGCTCCAAAGTCTCCGGGGCCAATTATCCGACGTTTCGGACGCGCGCGCGCCGAGCTGCTCGCGGCAGGCGTTCCCGCGACCGCGCGAAAACGGAAACGGAACGCGCGCGGCTTGTCATTATTATTAATTTTTCCCTCTCTCCCACCACGCTCATCGCCCGGCGGGTTTTCGTTCCCCGCAACGCGCGCGAGTAAATCTTCGGCCGGGACCCGTTTCAATATCCGAACGCCGCGGAGGATTTTAATAAGTACCACGACGGGTACTCGTGGGTCGCGAAAAACCGCGTATATCGCGGGATTATTGCCGCGAAAATCACCGCGGGGTCTTGTCGCCTTAGATCATTTTACATTCTGAGTGGAGCGAGGTTTTACAATGGTGTTTTTTTTTTTTTTTACTGATATGACTGGAGAGGTACTTTAATGAGGTCATTTTTTGATTTTCCCAAAAGTTTTCTCGATAAATGGGAAAAAAACATAGGAGAATGGGAAAACCGTAGAGAAAACGGGGAAATAGGTACGACATTAAACGAATATCATTAAAGAAAATATATAATGCGTGTGTAATTATTTTGGGAACGAAATAAAACCGTTATGCTACGAGTTTTTGCGTACTTATATTATTTCGACGAGTTTCGAAAAATTGCGTTTTACTGAAAATTGTGCGCAGCGTTTTTTCCTTTTTCTATTTTTCGAATAAAAATTATTCGACGGCCCCGCCACGAGCGGATGTCCCGAATTTTTTGTCTTCTCTCGGTTTTCAAATCGCTTTTACGTGCATGTTTCGAAGGCGCTGGAATTATTATTATCGTCTTGCACCCCGTGGCGTGGTACCGACAGCGAGTGTATTTACGCGTTTGTCCGGGAGGTTCTCACACGCGGGCCGCTCATCGGTATTTTCTCGTTTGAAAAAAAAAAAACGAACGAAAATGTATTTCTGCCCGAAAAAAAACGCGCGTCTTTAACCCTATACATCCGTCGGAAGAACCCGTACGCGAGACGGCAGCGTCGCCACCGGGCGATATAATATTTTACGAGACGTTCGTCTCGCGAGACACGCGAACGGACGGGAGGGGCGGGGTGGGATAAGAATAAGAATTATTATTACACCGTGCATACACGGAGCAGAATGATATTTTAAATAGCTACTATATTTTCGTATAATTATAATATAATATATATCATATAGTAACTGGCACACATTGCGCCGGGCGTTCGGCATTTTTTTTAAATTTTTTTTTTTTTTTTTCCCCGCTCGTGCAGTTGGTGGCCGCCCAAACCCTTTCTTCCGTCGCGTATATATATTTTGATTTATGTAAGCTACTTAGCAGGAGACCTCCCCCGAGACCCATACTCCTCGACGGATATGAAATATACGCGTGCGTGTGCAGTGTACGGTTCTGCACACAGCAGCAGCGACGCACAACCGCTTTGATTTGTCTACCGTGTAACCATCAGCTTTGTCTAAACGGCCCGTGAACGATTTGTCATTTATAATTATTTATGTGCGCGCGACGAACGCGGCCCCCCCGAAACAAAAAAAAAACACACACGTAGTCTTCGTTATAATATTACAATATTATTGTATTATTCGCCCGTCCGCGATTTATACGCGTCGATGACGGACGAAGAGCAATAGACTTTTCGATTTCGGTTTGATATTCCAATGCATGTGCCTTGCAAAGTCCGAAATCGTGTTGTTTTTTCGTATTTTAGTTTTTTTGATACGATTTTTTCGTGAAAAACCATAACGAGTCCTAAAATTATCGTTTAGGCAATACAGCGTTTTGGATTTCTTTTCGGGAGAAAGGGTGGATCCAGGACAAGATAACGGGGGGGCGATTTCGAAATTCAAATAAGGCACCCATTTATGACGAGTTCAATGATTAATCGAGTTAAAAATTTAACGCATCTAAGAGTATATTGGACGGGGAGGTGGTGATCTCCCCTGAATCCGCCACTGTTGGAAGATATTCTGACAATAATCTCCCGTAAGTATCATCAAAGATTGGTTAAAACTCGTGATACGCTTCACACTTTCTCATTCCAAATTGCGCATTCATCGTCCAGTCAAATTGGGCGGGGGGAGAGGAGACTGCAGGCGTACAGGTACAGTACTTGTTTGAAAAACTAATATTTATTAATAGCGATTTACGTGCACCGAGTGTGCTATATCCGGATTTTTTATTTTCGTCGATTTTGGAAAATGTTCATTAGTGTATAGACCGGCGTGTGTAACGTCGAAAAATTAAAAAAAAAATTCTTCTCAAGTGTGAGGCGCGGCGTTATTATGGAACGATTCATAGCGTTTCGGCCGCACCGTCGACGTCGCATACGAATTTTCGTTTGACTTTAAATTTCATACCGCGATATATTTTATTATTTGTACGCCACGTAGGTATAATGTAATAATGTTATCTCGTGTTATCGGGTGAGTTGTTCCCGACGGTGCGACGGCGAGACGAGCAAAATCGCACACGTACCGCGGGCAACAGCGAACGGTAGTCGGCGGACGGAACGGGTAGGGGCGTGTAGGAGGGAGGGGTTCTCGCCGATATGTATTTCATATTATATTACGTTATTTTTACCAGTCATCGGCGCGCGAGGTGAAACGAGATAAAACGCTTTTGCGGAGCAGCAGCCATATTATTATCGTTCGACGCACTGTCATTACGCATCGGCTCGTGGTACGGGCGGAGAGCGGACGGGGCCCGAGGGGGTGATTAATGCGAAATCCATACCCCGCAGACACTTAACGCCGGTTATGTCAAATCCCCGTCGCCGTCGCCGTAGTCGTCGCGAAACTTTTGTCGGGTATTCTACGTCGTCGACGCGTATACTTCAAACTTTTCGCACGCCAAACTTATACTTACGCGATATTCCCCCCACCCCCACCCCCTCGTCCCGTTTCTCCCGGCGGCCGTCCCTCGTCGGTACGGCGAGCGCGAGGCCGCGGGGCGATAATGAGAGACGCCGCCGGGAGAAACGCTGAAAAATCGGCAGCAGCAGCAGCAGCAGCAGCCGGAATACAGAATAAACAGGATGATGGATCGTGGAATTTCCGAACGGCTTTTTTTTTTTCTTTCACCCCCGCCCCGGTCTTCTCTTTTTCCCGTTACCGCGTTATTACCCGCGCACGAGCGCGTGCACACCGCCGGCAACGCGGCCCTTAATAGCTCTCGTTCGCACGGCGACGGGCGGGACGGGCGGGACGGGCGGGTTTTTTTTTTTTTCATCTTCCGCGCGCGTCGCACAGCACAAACAACGCGTCCCGTGAACGCGCGTTACACGCGGACACGGGAAAACGCGCGCGGTCTGTCGCAACGCCGTCGCGCGACCGGGACGATCGGATTCCGCGGCGAGACGGAGTTGACGCGCAACGACTATTGTGACACACCGACACCGCGCAACGATATTATCGCGAACGCGTGTCACTGCAGCGCAGGCGCACGACGCCAAGACGGTTTCTGGCCGCGTGCGAACCATTTATTTGCTAAAATTATAACGTTCGCCCGAGTGCCGCCGCCGCCGCCGTCATCAATCATATCACGCAAAACGACGTGTAACTTTTGAAAACGACTTTTTTCCCGTTGTTACCGGCCGCGTGGTCTAATTATCCCGGAGAGCCGCGGCAGCGGGGACCGACGACGGACGGAGTCGTTTTCACGTCCCGGGATGACGTTATCCGGTCCGCGCGCCCGACACGTTCATTGTGTTTCGGGTGTTGTTTTTCGTAACGAGCCGTGGTTTTTTTTTCGTTTTTTTCTGTTCGGTTTTTTCGTCACCGTACTACCCACTGTGTTTCCGGCGCGTTCGCTGTAACAATAAACTCGCATCGACGGCGCCGCGAACGGGGCACGGCAGAGTAGACGCAGAGCGCGAGGGAAGTCCGCGCGACGCGTAGGTGCGGGTACGTGCGGCTAACGAGATTTGCGGAAATTTCGAAAAAAAAAAAAAAAAAATGAAACACATTGTGTCGAACATAAAGACCGTGTACGGATTTTTTTTTATTTTTTCACCGCGCGTATAAAATTAGCAATAATAAAAATTATATATGTACATAAAAAACTGCACCTTTGTCGCGACACCTTTATTTATTCTTCGGAAGAGGAAGAGAGAACCTCGCGAGCGGCGCCGGGCGGAAACACATCGTTGAGTTGGTTTTTTTTTTTTATTTTTTTATACATATTTTTCCCCTCTATACATGTATACAAGTGTATACCTTGTTCATCGCATTAGTCGCGCTCGAACGGCCTTATTTCGTATTAAATTGCATTACAGCCGCGCGTTTGTGCCCGACGACGGCAAATTATCCGAGTTTATTTCGTTTTGGAATTTTCAAGTCGCCCCCGGCTTCGCGGCACAAATGAGTATCGAAACGTTATGTGAGTTTTTCGAAAAATGTATTTATTTGTTTCCGACAGCGAAAAATTACGTTCATCGATTCGTACACGTTCGACATCACGTATAATACGCACAAAACAATATTACTGTATACGGTTTGACAGGGCCACAGAGTGCGGGATATTTTTTTATTTTTTTTTTTTTTTTTTTTGCAGACCGCATTAGCGGTAGGAAAATTACCGATTTCAACGCCAAATACGAGGTTCGGCACAAAACACACGTGTACAGCAGTACACGCACTTGTCTTGGGGGAGGACTCGTTTTTCACGCATTCAAACTTATCGATACGTTTTTTTTTTAAGTGCTGTAGCGGCACGCAATTAGGACGGCGTAACACCTCTTATAAGTGAAATAAAAAAAAAAAATAAAAAAATAATTTCTGTCGAATTTTTCAGTTGAGACTAATGCACGGTATTGTGTCTGGTTTATAAATTATATCTGCACATAGATCTATTTCCCGTCACTTTCGTATACTTTTAGCGGCTTCCTCTCGACCAAATGAGCTTGACTCGGGAATTATAATTTTTTTTTTTTTCGGTAGGGTAGACGTGATTAATGGGTGTCTGCCGTCTAGTGAATACGAACGGTGAATAGAATTATGCGGATTCGACTAAACCGAGCATAACAGTATAATATTATTTACCCCCGTGAACATATTTAATATCAATTATTGAAAGAAAAAAAAAAAAAACACGACAAAACAGAAAACATCGTAACTGCTGTTTTGTAGCGGGAACAAGTAGGCCGGGGGAAAATTCGTACGGAACTATACCGTTGTTATTGTCGCTGTCGTAAGTGAACATTGCGAATCGTCTGAAAACGACGCAATTACGGCGCGTTCCCGCGATGTGCAGTTCGGTACGTAAAAAAGGCGATCGTCATCGCCTATACATCTAACACGCGATGATGATAATAATAATAATAATAATAATACGTTAACATACGATACGGGCTCGGGTCCAAGTGTAGAAGGTATTTCTTCTCTCTTTTTTTTTTTTTTTCTTCTCCTCTCTCTCGCTCTCTCTCTGTCTCTCCTGTTGTCCGATACGCGCGCGCCGTCGACGACGAACGTCGAGTGATTGATGCGTGTCCGGTATTATTGTACGCTCGCGCGCGCGTCCTCCGTATAATAATATCAAGCTGCGCACGGCGGACCCGGGGAGTAATTAACCGCGGCCGCGCCACTGATAGTGGCGTGTGCGTACGCGCGGGGTGCCGCGGAGCGTAAGGGGCAACGGTGACGGTGCGCGTGTGTCGTTTATACTTTTTCTGTTTTTTTTTTTTTTTTTTTTTCCACCCGGACGGGATGACTTGCACGAGACGACGACGGTCGCGCCCGCGAGATAACAAGACCGTCGCCGGTTACCGCTCTGATTAATGAACGTTAAACGCGCTTTTAATACTCGTTTACACGCGCGCGAGGCCGTACACGCTCGCGTAATAACATGATGCGTATTTCAACGGCGGGGGTTTTTTTTTTTTTTTTTAATTTTTTTATTGTTATTATTTTTCCCGTTCGCCGGACCGTCGCGGACCGCCGCCGCCGCCGCCCCGCGCGTAGAGCGAAAACGTAACAATAATTATATCAAATACCCCGCGGTGTTCGAATCGGAAAAAATAAAAAAAGAAAAACCTAGACTGTATGTCTGAATGAAAGTTAAAAAAAAAATAGAGAACTATTAGAGGAGCGATGTTTTCTTGCGCCGCGTGAAACCCTCCCTCTCCCATGACAAAATGATAACACACTTAATTATAATATTATTTCCGGACCCAGGGAAAGAGAGGTCATAAGTTAATTTCGCATCTCGAAGTTTCTTCAATGGGAGCGAATTTAATTTTAAAAAAATTTGCTGAAAAACACAACATTATTGCCAAACGGCCAACTCGCTATGCGGTCTGACCTCAGTACGGCGCCTTAGACGGCTGTTACTCGTATTCTTTCTCAAACGAGAAATTCATCGAACAATGACTTGGGGGGACGTATTAATTTTCAGTATAACACGTGTTATGTGTACGCGTTCGAATGCCAATTAGAGCGACAAACATTTTCGCTCGGGTCCTCCGTCAACGGGACCGGGGATGCGTGAAATCGCACAATAACCTTCCCCTTCCCCCCCCCTGGTGAAAAACGCGGAACGGAGTCCGTCAACGGAAAAAAGCAATAATTAAGCAATGAAAAACGACGCCTCGGTAATGTTGTTGCGCGTCGCACGCGTTAACTCTCGCCCACACGTTTTCGCCCCGATCTTTTGTTAATCTCTTTCTTTTCTTTTTTCGTTTTTTCTTTCTTCCGGTTCACCGGACCTTCCGTCGCGCGGAAATAACCGACTAATGTCGGATAATAAAAACGCGGTCTCTACGTCGGACGCACAACGTGTGCGTATTGTGATAACATCGTAATGCAATAGTGTCGCCAACGTAACGCGTTTATTATTATATCCGGGCCGAGCGCGCGGTAAATTAAGCAAATTACGTTCTAGCGGGCCGTACACACGCACGCACACACACACGCACACACACACGCTAATAATAATGTATAGGTATACGCGCACGAGTATATTGTCGGGGCGTTTTTGTGTTTTTCGCTCGAGCAAAATGTATACCCGTTAATTACTATGACGGCGGCGACGACGACGACGACGACGAACATCACAACAAAATAATATACAGCGCACCTTTGTGTAACGTAATAAACCGTTGATTAATGGCCGCGGCGAAATTCCGTTTCCGCCAAAAGCTTTTCGTCGTGTGTTGGTGTTTCTCCCCACCCCTTTCCCCCCCCTCCCCTACTGCCCCTGCCGTCGTTTGTCCGTTCGTTATACCGGCGCGATACGCATCTCACGCCCGTCGCATACCTGTAATAACGATATAATATACGCGCAGCCGAGGAGGGAGGGGGGATTTGAGAATAATAATAAAAAATATAAATAACGAGTTTTGTTTCGTTCGTTGGCCACCGAGAAATCGCGCGTATAAATAATTTTTAAGGCGCACGAGTCGATTCGGGGTATACAGAGTGCGGCACGGAGACCCGACGCCCGAAATGACTTTTTCGCCGACGACGGATCCGAATTAAGTTCCTACGATTTTTTCGAAGTAGGTACACAAAAATCGTTAATAAATTTATTTTTTCCGCGACAAAATCATTGATCGAATCGATCGGTGTTATTTAGTGACCGCGACGAAAACAATTTAAATTACAGCGGATTTTTAAAAAAAAAAAAAATAATTGTAGAAAATAAACGATTCGTCGGTATAGTAGATATTTGTAACTCTGACGTTTTTATTTTTTTTTTTTTAATATATTTATAAAATACCCACCTTGGATTTCGCGTAAAGACAATTGTTTGAAACAACGCGTTTTAAATGTTTAATTGTTTAGTTCGAAAATTAAAGCACATACGAAGAGGGGTGGCTCTAGTAATTATTACACGGGGGGGACGAGACTTTAACATATTTGTCGGAACAAAAGTTATTTTGTGTCACAGACTGTATATAATATGTATATAAAAAAAAAAAAAAATGCGAGCTGCGTAAACCGCGGGCGCAGTGTTCTCGGAATTTCGTTATTTTTATTTTTCGGATATACCTCGCGTACACCTACATTACTTACTTTGTTTATTATTATTTTTTTTTTTTTCATTATAAAATCCCGCGCGAAAACCCGAGACCATACCTACATAATAATGTAACGCTGTGGCGTTTACCTTGGGGATTTCGATTCGCGTCATTCCGGTTTCCGCTCTAATTCGTTTTCGCCGCGTTATCCGACCGCCGCCGTCGTCGCTTGCCTATGTGCTCGGCTCGTGACGCCATCGCGGTCCGCGGTGTCCGCACGCGTCGAAAAAACAATTTTTTTTTTACGATCGTATTCTCGTAGAATGGGTATTTTTTCCGGGGCCGGTGAATCGCGTTCCGAAAATTGAAAACATGTTATTACACGGACATACGGGCGAATTGTGGCCCGGAAAATTTTTTCCAAGTACAGGCGAATATTGCGTCCCGGATAATTTTTTTCCGCGGTACACATTATGCTGTGAAACTCGCATTGCTCTACGGCTCGAATCAAGGGATGACGTCGTTTTCATCTAGGGCAAAGCCGGCGGAGAAAAATACAGTCAAACTTTTTCAAACAATACAATACCGAAAAAAGTCAAGTTTTTAAAGTATATTTTTGTGTCGTCTTTCTTACGCCCGGGCGCGGTACGAGAATGCTTTCGGAACGATTTGTAATCCATTTTACTCGTTCGAGACGAACGAGTTAATAAATTCATATCGTTCAAACCTTACATTACAACACATGCAAGTTTCCCTCCACGTCACTAGGTTGAATTCGCACCAACGAAAAATCGAAATAACCAACAGTTGCGAGGCATTTTGTTCTAAATTAAATAGTCTATTTGTCGCTACAGTCATGTAAATATTTACAACATATTTGATGTTTTAAAAAACATTCAGTCTGATACATATATAAAAATACGAACGAAAATCCCGTTAAATTGTCGAGAGAGAATATTTTCTTCGACGACACGGAACATCCGTAGATACGGGGGATCCGTGTGATACACGACGCATTAAACTGCAGTGACACCATTTATGACGCCCTCTCGAAATGCGGCACCCGGAGCCGATGCGTTCTCAACGCCTTCTAAAATGCGCGTCCCCGGACTGTAGTAGAGCATAGCGAATCTAAGCCGCGACGGATAACCGCGAATCGATAGAATCGACAATTCAAATCAAAAATATTATCCGAAAAAAATTCGAGAAAATCGCCGACGCGCGACCGCTCGCGTACGGCCGGACACCTCTCACGTGTCACCGCACGTACTCTTAAGAAACGCGCGTGTACGCGTACTATTTTGACGACAGAATGCGATTCCGATGCTCGCGCCTCGGGGGAGAAAAGAAAAAATAAAACTAAAAACGTTAGCCGGTGTACCGTGTCCGGCCGCCGTCGTGTTCGCGATGTGTGTATATAGCTGAAACTAGTTTTTTTTTTTTCTTTTATTATTGGCACAACAGCAAAATTTTGCAATTTAAATAATATCCATCTACCCACCGCGCCGTTCCCGCGTACAGCGCGCGCGCTCGTGTTCAAGTACCCGTGCCCGTGCTGTACATAAAAGCTTATGACATTCGATATTTATTATGCAATTTTATTGTATACGCCGTATACCTATCGTCCGGCGCTCGTGTGTCCAATAATTAATAAAATGCGCTTGTGCGCGCGCGAACATTGAAACACGACTCGCGGCGGCGGCGGTGAAAACACCGAGAAAAGTGCCGGCCGTTGTAAATCCGCGAAACGTAATGTTTTATTTTTTTTTTTCTTCTTGCCCTCCGCGGGCGCGCGCGCGCGATTAAAATATTTCATCGCGGTTTAATGCGCGCCGGTGCTCGAGTGATAAACGCGGCGCGCGTGACTCGATGTTCCGAAAGCCCGACGCAGAACTTTCGATTGTGACCGTGCGTCGCCCGCGGATTTATATCCGCGTTTCGTTCCGCGAACGCCCGCGGTGTGCCCGTGCACCCGGGTACAAAACACGGAGACGCGCGAAAATAGAAATTATCGGACCGATCGAGTTTAGGCGCGAGGCCATTTTTTTTTTTTTCCTACCGTCTTCCAAAGACGCGAGAAAACCGCGACTGTCCGTAATTGCGCGCGAGCGGGCGACACGGCGACACGGGGCAGCGCTGCGGGAAATCAGTGGCGCGCGCGGCCGGAGTGTAGGTCAACCGCGATCTTTAATCTCAAATCGCTCATTATGCACGCCGGCCGTACCGGCGCCCGGCGTCGCCCGTGCCAGTTTGTATTATTATTATTATTGCCCGCGCTCGTTTTCGGTTTCGGCCGCGTTCGAACTGAATGAAAACAAACGGGTAGGAAAGTGGGCAGTGCACGTTCGGCGGACTAAACGCGTTCCACTGTGAAATTCGAACGGTGCGAACAACCGTAATTACAATGGTTTTGCGAAAGTTTACTTTTCCGCGGCGACCACCCTCGAACATAAACGAAAAACAAAGGCGGGTCGGTTACACCGTTTACAAGTCGACGACCGATTTTGACGATCACGCGCCATTTTCCCACCAATTTCTAATAATAATTAACCAGCGTTTATTTACGTCCCCGTTACCGGGGCAACACAAATCGACAAAGGAAAATTGCGTTTATCATATTAAAATACGTTTGTTATATTTGTGTTGCTCGTGCGTGTGTATGAGCGAAATCACTAAAATCGCGATTGAAAAATCACGGGCGACGTTTAGGAAGGCGACAAATATTTTACCACCCCCGATCCCGTGCCTGCCAAATATACCAAAGTGAAACGCCATTAAAATCGGTCATGCCGTTTCGTAGGGGTGCGACCAAAGAACACGAGAATTTTATATTGTATACGGTGTATCGGTTTCATCGGAGTTATACGGAGAAAAGCTTGTTGAACGACAATCGGTCCGTTTCGGATCCGGCTTTTAAATTCCCGTTGTCGGGTCAGGTATAAGGAGAACGTTTTTACGATTTACTCGTGTTCGTAATTTACTCCGTCCTTTCCGATAAAAACTTCCAGCTCACGCTACTGCTGCGAATACGTCAATAAACTATATGTATGTATATATATAAAAAAAAAAAAAAATGCACATAATTATGAAATTGAGGACGAGAAGAAAGAGAAATGTCGAAACACGCGCGCTGTCGAAACGGAGGCAATAATAGCGATGTCGACGGTGAAGCAATATAAAGTGCAGCGGTATAATATTATAGCCTTTGAATGACGTGACGGCGGCGGCGGCGGCGGCGGCGATGGCGCGTCGGCAGATTCTTTTGTCGCGCGTTTTATTATAATAATATTCTTATTCGCAATCATTTATTATTATTATTATTATTTTTTTTTTTTCCTATCCGAGCCACGCCGCATACAACAATGGGAACGAAGAAGCGCATTTTTTTTTATTATTATTATTTCCTTTCGATTTACGTAAGTTTTACATATAATAATATCATTGTTAGGTGTACTTGTTGTAGGTATTACGCCGCGAAAACGCAGGTATATACACTTCGGTCGCGCATATTCATCTTATCGTACGGCCGCTATTGTGATGTACCCTATACACACACACACACACACACACACTCACAGAGTATTGTTGCCGTCATATAGCCGCGACGTCCCTTGCGACACACTATATACATACATGTGTAACACTACTGCCCGCTGCACAACTCCGCGAGACCCCTTTTGTCGTAATTTTTCCATTGAAAACCTGTTGTAAAACAACACGAACCAAACACCGTATACCCAACCTAACCTGTAGGTACTCTGTGCGCGTTCCAGTTTTCGTTCGGCGCGATCGCATCGCACCGCGCCGTTGAATTATTCATCTTATGATGGTGTACAAATAGAGTATAATAATCCTATATAATAAACCATTATTCTCCTATAAATAATACACCGACGGACTTTTTTTTCCTTTTTTTCCATTACCTTCCCGCGGTCTCCTCACAACCTGCCGTCTTTGTCGCCTCGTCGCAGCGTCCCGCCGGCCGCGACAACCGCGGAAACGGAAACTGATACGTGTACGCGGGACGTATGTAAGCAGCCGGCATGTCGAAAAACGAACTTTTATTTCGCCGTTTTACCGCTTTCCGGACGTTTCTCTACGATCAGTTCGAGCACAGATTCGAGATTTATACAGGCCGAACGAATCGCTGCGGATAATTCAAATAACATCATCGTCCCCGTAAATATTATTCAAACAGGTTTCGCAGTCATTTTATTCGACCGTGTCAGCATTTCTATGTACGATAGTAATAATATTTTTATTTTGTAAATTTCATGTACATACGTCTAGTGTTTGGTGAAGCATTTGTTTCGAATTTTCGTTTGTATTTTCCCGTCGTATTCCGCATTGCGGACCATTTTTTTTTTTTTTATTTTAATGACAACTAATAACATTCGTTATCTACAGATACACGCGCGATACGACTTCTAAGGATGACAATTCGTTAATAAGTTTTTCATTTCTTTTTACAACACTCACAAACCGGCACGCGCGAGACAATTATTATTATACGTCCGGCGTGTATTATAAATACAAAAAGATCAATGAAATTAAGCTATGCAATTATTACGATTATGATTATGATTATTATTATTATTATTATTATTATTATTCGTATATTCTTTTTGTCCATGCCAAATATTCAGTCTTAGTCTGTCTTTATAGCTCACTGCGGCGGTTATTTCTGTCCGCGCAGAGGTCAATCTGCACGCATTACTGTGCAATTATATGCCAAGACAAAAAAAAAAAAAAAAAAACCGCAAAACTGTCTATACGCGCGGAGGCATATTAATAACAGTTTCGTTATTATTTCTGTAAAAACGATCGAAATACGTTTCCGTACGGACGAACGACGAACGTGGTTTTTTATTTATTCAATGTGAAACCGCAAGTGTTGTTATAACATTTTTTAATATAGAATACGATTTTATAATCTCTTTTCAGTCCATCCTTTTTCATCGAAAAGCGTTTCGACAATAGACTTCTCACACGACTACCGAACCGTATTATAATATTTTGAATAATCGGAAGACTGCAGACGTAATTGTCGTCGGTATTCGTATTTGTATCAATAGACAGAGCAGATTGACGTACATTGTTATTTCCCGAATCCAATCACTGTGTCGCTAATATTAAAATCGAAAATTATTCTATATAATTTGTTTTTAAACTGTAAGACCGTATTTTCTTTAAAATGCCGTTAAACTACTGACTAATGTTCTGTAGATCGCTATTTTTTTTTTTTTCGGTAAATGATAATTTTATAAAAAACATTATACAACATTCAAGAGTTAGGGGAAAAAATACTTCGTATAATAATTTAATTCAATTATTATGTTAGCAATGAAAATAAATATTATTACTTTCTTTTTTGAAAAAAAAAAAAAACGCTAAATACATTTTAAGACGAACTTTGAGAGACCGCGTTAATATTATATGTACGATATTATGGCGCTCGTTCTAAACGAAATTTAAACTTCAAAAGTACATCAAATATTAATTTAGGATATTATATACAATATAGACTTGATAATACTCAAAGATCGTTGTCTAGAGTTATTCTGTTTGAAATAAAGTTTTTTTTGGGAAAAAGAAAAACATAAGGCACGCTGCTGCCGGTGGGTGTGCCACCAATTTAGGAAGGATAAGTCGGAAAGGAGGGTAATTCGATTTATATCTGTACAGCAGCGATAAACTAGTTTTAACGAAAAACGTTTCTGAACTGGGTGTTATTAGTCGTATTTTTCCCATGTTGCCAGGGTGACTCGGAAATTAACAAAAATTGTACGATAAATCTCCAGTTTTTCCCATTCATTAAGCAAATCACAAGGAATATCGAAACAACGACCTCCGTCTAATTTGCCGACTAGATCCTATGGAATAACTCTGTTGTCGTTTTTTGAGTAGAGCTAGTCGTCTGGTAGAAAACCGATACTGCCAATCTAATCTATAACAACCACTAAGACCGCGGTATTCTAAACACGTATGTACGCGCATAGTCAATACGACACTGGTTTTATTTGTACATTTGAAAAGACTCGAATAAAAAAAAAAAAACAATAGACGATTATACACTTTCGGCAAAAAATCACGCAAAACAATTACATATTATTATACGGTCTCGTTTTTAACGCGTACCGCGTGTAACCGCGGCGGCAGTAGTCGTATCGCGGGCGTTTTCCGGCCGTACACAGTTTTCCAGCGGCTTCTGGCACGATGACTATAAGTTTCTTCCGTTGTCCCGTGTGTTACCCGCACAAGACGTTTTGTATTAATTTTTGGCTCCGGGCGCGAGTTTTAAACGCCGTCGCGGCCGTCGGGAAAAGCGTACGGGCGACGGCGGCGATAACGACGAAATGATTAATGATTAAACCCATTCACTTTTCTCGTCGAACCCTTTTCTTTGCCGGTTCATTTGTTATGCACGCGTATTCCGCTGCACTGGCTGTGTACACACTGCGAGTTCGAGAGCAGCAGCAGTTGTTAACTGATAGTAATTGACAAGCGGATGTTCATTAAAGGTCCGTATACAAAAAACGAGGTAAGTAGATTTTCTTTTTTTTTTTTTTCACGAAATATCCTCATCACGCCTATACAGTGATTGCATGTAGCGGGCCTACGTTGCATTATAAAAAAAAAAATAATAATAATAACAATAATAACACAAAGTGTTTTCCGTGGAATTCTTTAGCGTTTTTTTAGATTCCGAGTGAAACGAGCAATGTATTATCACCGGCGTCCCCGGACATTCTTCTTGGGGGGCGGGGGGGAGCGAAGGGGTCAAAAGGTGAATATTACCGTATAGCGGCTCATAATTTATTACCATGTGAACAATCAAACTACGATAATATAAAATAATCCAGTTATTATTTTAGAGAGTTTTTATCTGTTTATCAAAAAATGAAAATATTCTGTGTCTGCTAAATTACTGAATTGATAATCGTCAATTAAATCATCACTGTGTATATTCTCCAAAAACTGCAGTGGCACGCCCATTAACAGTACCAATCAACCGTTTTTTTTCCTTTTTTTTTTTTTTTTTTTTTTTTTTGTCAGAATAAATTACAACGTACGGATACGAAAATTTCGAGTATACAATAGCAGTGGACTATATATTATTATTATATACTTGAATTGCAGAATACGACCCCTTTTTTTTTTTTTTTTTCAATCCCTCCGCCCGGCGGTGGCGGCGGCGCGACGAAACTTTTGCCCTTCGGGTGACAATTACGTTTGAATTATCATTCCCCCGGCGCGCGCCGACGACCGGGGCCCACTCGTCTTACGTTACTGCAATACGGTCACGGGAATTCAGTTACCAATTATTATTATTATTATTATATCTATTACGATTGTCATTTTTTCCTCCCGGGCTATACGCATCGCCGGTGTGGCAATAGTGTACGAGTTCAATAGCTTGTTAAACAAGTTATCCACGGCGAGGGGACGTGCAGCAGAGAGAGACACGGAGGAAAAAAAAAAGAAAAACGGAAAATGATAATAAAAATCGGATCTATTTACTGGTCCATCGCCCTCGGCCGAGGGCACTCGCCGCTGTAGCCTCGACTTATCGGCTTAATATTTCCTTTTCGCCAATAACGCCGCAACGCGTTTTTCGACCCATTTGTCTGCCGGTCCCGTCGGTCTGTAACTACCCTCCCTGTGTACACACGTAAAGTAATAATATTACATTATGCGCCGTTATGAACGTTCAATACGTTTTTTTTTTTTTCATATTTTATACCCGTGAGTAGGGAGATTTTTCAGTGAACGTCCACTTATTGGTGTCCAATCCACCTCCCTTAAAAAAACCTTTGTGAACATACAAACCAACCTCTCCTTTAACTTTTGCACTTCTTTTCGGTTACCCTCGCCCCAAGTGAGGCTTTGTTAAAACATTTACTAATTCCTATAATCTACTACATTTTATTTTCTAGTGGACACTCAGCGAGCAAAATCATACTCTATACCGCGTGCAGTCCACCGGACTTTACCGTTTTGTTGTCCGTTTGGGCACAGGAAACTTTCTAAAAAAAAAAAAAATGCCCTGACACCAGTGCGGACTACGGTTCGGCGCAAAAACATAGAATGATACAATATTAGCCTCGGGGGCTTAAAAAAGTCAACCTATTATCGTAATAATAATAATTATCATTGTGCCGTCATTATCGATCGGTGTATAAATACGAGAAACGGGTCGCTAAAGTGTCTTTGGCCGGCACACGGGACAATTAACGCGCGCAAATTACGTATCTACTTATAGTATTACGCACTCGCAATTATGAAAAATATGTATTACTTTTCGTATACCTACACTATATAATGCTCATGTGAATATTTTCGCTTAAATAATTATTATTGCGATATCCGTAAATGTCATTAATTTTTTTTATTTTTATCGATTATGCGCAGCTGCGCCTGTTACCGCGCGCGCGAAAAAACACGGTAATATTTCAACGCGGTTATTATAATAATAATAATAACGACAACAACAACAGCGAGCATAATATATTATGATACAGGGTGTGATCGTTATGTATACGCGCGAACCGTCGCAAATTAGATTTTTTTTTTTTTTTCGAATCGCGATTTTCTACTTATATTTAGGTACAATATTTTCCAAATTTTACCCCGATCGCGACGTAAATTCAATCTTCAAATAGACATTATCCGTACTGCACGTTTCCGGGGCTTTTTTTTTCGTCTCCAAATATTTCGGCATAAGAAACAATAATATCTTTAATGTCTCTACCGGTGTCCGTGCGAACTAACACTCGTGATAGTTGACCGGGGTAAAATATATTAGGAGAGTCCACAATGGCTAATGGGATTTCATCCAGGTCACTGCTCCAATAGAATTTCGCCCGCCGATAGTATACCGAGGGGGTTTAATTTCTCCGGCGAATTCTCCCCGGAGGGGCCGGTTAAATCGGTCACACCGGTCTGAATGATTTTAAAATTGTGTTCGTAACAAAACGTTTGGACGAGTACGACGTGTAGTTTATCTTTTCGGGCGTTATTGCCGGTTTGAAAAATGTAAACAAAAAAAAAAAAAAAAATCGCCAAGATCGGACTCGCACTCGAAACGTTCGGGGTAACGATAAAACAGATCATCCTGTACGCGTACGATGGTTTTCAATTTGTGTTATTATTGTTTTTTTAAAAATTGTTTATACGAGCCGGTACGTAATATTATGTACTAATTATTTTTTATACGCGTGTAAATATTATGCATATAGGTATGTATATGTGTACAAGTAGTCGTAGGTATTATAGCGTATACACACACACGCGCGCGCGCGCGCGTAATATATTATAATAATAATGCATCCTTGGTTTCGATCGTTATTAATAAAATGGCTTTCTCTTCGCCGCGGTGGCGCACAATGCGTGTATAATGAATATAATATTTATTTTATTTTTTTCGCGTCGCTTCGACGAGATGGGTCCGCCGATCGGCCGACCACCATTCATCTTGATCAACTCGTTTTCGTTCCCCGGATTTCTCGGAGGCATGTCGAATTCCAAACGTTTATTCGTTAATTTATATATCTATACGCTACCGATGCGTGTGTGTGTGTGTGTGTGTGTGTTTATACCTATAAGTGTATACATATAATATAAGCGAAGTCCACTCGAAACTTTTCTTCTTCTTCTTCTTCTCCTTGTACTCCGGCTTAACCTTATTAATGCAGTAGTATAGAAACATTCGTGAACGTAACGTAGCATTATTGCAGATAGTAGTAGCGGTAGTAGTAGTAGTAGTAATAGCAGTGGCGACTAATAGCGGCAATAGTAGTAGTGCGGTAGTATTTTCAATATAGTACAACGCACGAACGAATGTTTTACGCGAAGGCGTACAGAGTCGCAAAAAACGGCGGTGACGCCATCGCCGCGCGTACGCTGAGTCCCGTGTTCTCGCGTTTGTGCCCGCTGCTAATACTTGCAGTTATCGCAAGACCGCGGAAAACGGCTTTCTCATGCAATTAAAAAGGGTACACATCCGTTCCGCGTACACTGCGAAACGGTGCAGACACAACCCTCTGACGCGCCAGTAACGAAATACACGAGTTGATTTTCCGTTTGGATTCCGTGGCGGGGGACGAATCTGTGTTACTATGATGACGGGCGTGTTTTTTTTTTTTTGTTTTTCTCTCTCTCGAGTAATAGTGACGAATGTAAACCACATTTCTACCGGATCATCTCGTTCCGATCGAAAAATGACTGCGGTCGTAATGTAATGTTTTTTTTTTCGCAGCGTATTGTGTGTATCTATGGCTGGCGCACGGATAGAAGGCCGTTTTCGATTTGCTTCGTACTTTTCTTAACAAATGGGAAAAACTGGAAATTATTTGTATACGATTTTCGTTCATGCCTGGATCGCCGTAGCGACAACGGGAAAAACGACTTTTAATAACGATCAGCTCAAAATCGTTTTTAACTTTAGCGAAATCATATATTACTGTGTTCGCAGTGGATCGTCGGCTATTTTTTTTTTTTATCCATCTCTGAACTCCGATAGTGAACACACACACACACACATACACGTGCCAATAGTAATAATATACACGTGCGAAATAAAACCGCGATAACGCGGGGAATAATAATATGTATTTTACCGTCGGTCGTCAATAATCTGCAGTGTAAGTATAAGTGCGCGCAGTGTACCGTTATAAATATTACCGCGAGAAAAGCGTATAGATTTGTTTGCGGCGCCCGCAAAAATCGATACACACGAAAAAAGACGGGGGGGAAAAAAAAAACCGGGACGGCCGACAATAGTGATTGGATGGAAACAGTCCGAAATTGCGGTCATGAAATTTGTATTAGGTTCGGAACGTACGTAAAGCGTACGTACACACGTGCGGGCGAGCGTAAAGAGTAAAATAAAAAATAAGAAGAGAAAAATAGGAAACATCACTACCGCCGATACGGCGGCAGTTCACATATATAGTGGCAATGATCATATTTATATGGTTATTTAAAGGTTTCCTTTTTAGTTTTTTTTTCCGGTTCTCTTTTTTTTTTTTTTCCAAGGGCCGAATCCCTGCGGGCCGATAAATTCGACGAGCCGCCGCGACGGTCGAGCGAAAACCGTGTGCAGACTCCCGTCGTATTTCTGCTGTTTTTCAATTTTTTTTTTTCCCATCCTCTCCCTCCTCCCCCCTCCCCCCGCTCTCTTTCACTTTTACTCCTCCGCGCGTCTGTTTCTCTCTTCTTTTTTAAGGATAGCCGCGTGTGCGTCTGATAGTGCGGTCGGCTCTCTCTCTCGCACGCGCGCTCCCCGTTGTTTATGGTCCATATACAATCCATCGGTTCTAAATCGTGGTTATCCCCCCGGTTCCGCGGCGTTTTTTTTTTTTTTATTTATTATTTTTTATTCCTTTCTTTCTTTCTTTCCTTTATATATATATATACTTTTTTCTCTCTTCTATATAGAGCTAGGTACCTATTTTATATAAGTGTTCATAAAATTTTACGCGCGCGCGCGCGCGCGCTCGCCGGCCAATATAGTTTTACGATGATTTTACATTATCAAAGTTGCCTATACACCGTACCTACCGTACAAGCCAAGTTTATGTAAAGAACGAGACCTGTACGTAAATCGCTTTACAACCGAACCAATGAATCATGACGTAAAACCGGCAGTGCGGTTACAGCCGATCACTATACCCTCCTGCACGTACATATATATATATATATATATATATACGTACACCTCTACGTATTTTCTCCCGTGTATATAATGCATGTGTACCTAAGTATATTATGTTATGCTATATTATAAGTATATATGCGCGTGCGCGTGTGTGTGCGTGCAAGTTTCCCATACACACACTGTACACCTGTATACCTACGCTATAATATAATGTGCTTTCTATTCGGCGGCCGAGTACGCCGCATAATACATATGTATACATATATATAATAAATAAACGGCCGGGCATTAAAATATATAGGTAGCGAATAAAGTTCAATTACGCCGTACCGCCACGAGTGTAAGTACGGTGTACGCGAGAACCGACCGAACCCTTTTGAGCGAATAATAAAAAAAAATAGAAAAAAAAAAAAAAAAAACATAATAATAATAAAAACAGAGGAGGAGAGAGAGAGTTCGGTATCGCGGCCGTAAGTAACGTTACGACATAATAGTTCGTCGGCCGTATTATATGCGGACCGCGGAGCGCAATAATAAAAAAAAATATTATTATTGTCCTGCGACGTGCGTGCGTGCGTGTGTGTGTGCGTGTGTGTGCGTGTGTGTGTTATGAAGAGATACTGCAGCGGTCCGTTCATCAGCCACGGCGGTAATACGATATTATTTTCCGCGACGTTTAAAATTATTATCATTGCGGCGGCGTGCGATAACGTTACAAAAGTACATTATCATTATAACGATTGTTGTCTTTCGAGGTTTTTATTATTATTATTATTTTTTTTTTTTTCTATTTGTTTATTTATATATTATAACGATTGTTGTCTTTCGAGGTTTTTATTATTATTATTATTTTTTTTTTTTTTTTTTTTTTTTTTTACGTCTCGGACAGGACTTGGTCGGTCGTTTAGGTTGTAAATGTATACGGCGCGGGCGTCACTCGAACGGTACGACGACACGAAATATTTCATCCGGACGCATAGCGACTTGTTATAAACGACGACTGCCCGCCGCGTAGGTCCGCGTGACCTTATCAAACGGGTACTTCGAAGCCCGAAAGAATTCGAGTAATTTCACGAGGTGCCTACTCGCGGGACAACGGATATCACGCTGAACGTAAATAATAATTGAGAATATTATAATAAAGTCGCTTTGAAAAAACAAAAATGAGATTTGTTCGAAAGCGATGCCAAACATATATAGACGTTTACATTTGAGAAAACGCAAGTGTGCGATTGCGTGCGCGCGTGCCAAAAGGGTGGACGTTTTTAAAATTCGCCTAAAAAAAAAAAAACGTACCTACCTGGGTACCTAACTGTCCGATCCCGAAACGCGCTGTGTCTAACACGTATCGCGCTCGGACGGTTTTCGCGATTTAAATATTTGACACGCGATGTGCGGCGGGGTCATATTTTCTCAGCTCTTGCACATTCGGTGTGTAATTTTCGCATCAAACTTCAATATAAGTTTACAGTTTGTTTCGATCTCGTATATATTTCAACGGATATTTCGATATTTCGGATTCAGACCACCGACCCCTCTCTCGAAAACCCCACCGAGTACCCCCGAAACAGAGTGCCCGTCGAGTAAACACGGAGTGTATACGTAATTGATACAATGGGGACTCGGGCCTCCCTCCCCCCCCCGCTCCCGAAAAAAAAAATCTTTTTTGCGCTCATGATTTTCGTACGAGGTTCGATTTCAACAGAGATAACATTACCTCGCCGTGCCAATAAGACCCGCACAGCGCGCTCGTGCGTACATATTATATATATATTATTTAGGTACGGTGTAACTCGATTTGCAATGCAACCGTTCGGGCGACGGCGAAAAACACTATAGCGGAGAAGGCACGTGAATTAGATTATGAAAAAAAAAAAAAACGTATGTCGAATTCGAAAAGTCGCCTATCGAAGTTTGTAGCGAATCGGATTGTAGCAGTCGCAGCGTGCCGCTCGTGCAGCTGTAGACGAGACGCGAGACGCGCGCCCGTCGTGCCGTGAGTCTGCCGTCAAATCATTTTCGCGAACAAACCCCCGTCATCAGCGGAAATTAAATCCCGTACCCGGGGAAAATACAATTATTACAATATAATTCCTAATCGGTTTCCTTTTTTTTTTTCCCCTCCCCCCTTTTAGTTTCACGGCGGAACCGGAATACGTGTGCGTGTGTACGGGTATAATACATGCAAGTATATTACATTGGTTTTGCGAGTCTGCGGCGGTTTATGTTTCTTTTGCGACGCGCGGAAAGAGCAGCAGCAGAGTTTGGACTGGTTTGCTTTTCTTCGCGTTATTTCACTCGCGCTCGTCTCTATACACAATTACGGTCGACGGCGGAAAATATATTTAACGCAACTGTATTATGTAAAAAAAAAAAAAAAAAATTAGAGCGAGCGAGAACCGCAGATAAAAAGAGAACCCGCCGCCGCCGCCGCCGTAACGAATCATTAACTTAATTTAAAACCTCCGTGAAAATTTCGTATTATATTGTGCGCTATTATTTCAGTTTTTTTTTAAATTTTTTTTTTTTTAATTTCGAAACTTAATCCGAACGGCGGCGGCAAGCGTGGGACACTGCGACGCACTGTATACATTTATATGTATACACGCCAGCTATACAGCAACGGCACACGACGACGGCGGCATCGACGAGACGAGTGAGGATCGGCACGGGAGTGGATGGGGGGGGGGGAGGGGAGGGTCGGGGAGCGGCGGGGAACATAAGTATTCAATCAAAATTCTCGGCGGGAGAGTAAAACGCTCTCGCGCGTTTCAATAATGAAAAGGGTCAAAAGAAAATTGGTTATTGCCGGAGCGCGGCGGCGGCGGTGAAAAGGGGACCCCGTCCTCTCATTGTCGCAGTACAGCGGCGCGACACCGGCGGCCCGGGGGTGGCGGTGATCCATCTTGGCGCCCGGTGTATAATTATCGCCTCCCGTGCGCCGACACCGCACTGCACTACGCGCCTTTTGTGATCGTTTACACCGAACGGCGTGTTTTCGTCGCGGCCGCCCGAGCTTTTCGCGCCGCGGCGTCTTCCATCAAACAAGTGTCAACGCCCCTCGTCGCGGCGGCGGCGGCGGCCTATATCGCACAATATACACGAGCTCTTTTATTCCGCGGCGGGGAAAGCGCGGAAAAACTCGCTGGCGTATCATAATATTACGTTACGTATTGTGCACGCCGTTGTTCGGTTATTCTAATTGATTTTCGAAAAAAAAAAAGGCGTTTCCCCTCGTCGGCCCGTAACGTTCGACGACCCTCTCTTCTGCGCCGCCCCGTCGCCGTTACTGCGGCGTATGCGCCCGTACGACGTACGATCGCGTACGCCCGTGTATCACACTCGGAGTCGGTACCGATCTCACGGTGAAACGGTTTTTTTTTTTTACCGTGCCTCCGCTCTGTGCTCCGGCCCGACGATCGCGCGCAGTTCGCCGCCGAAACGCAATGTCCAACGGAAAACCGCTCCGCCGTCGGGTTTCTCGAGGGGAAATTCGCGTCTCTCGAGTCACGCGTAACGGTGCGAAACGTGCTTTTATTTTTACCGAGCGGAAAAGTCCGCGGCGGACGTAACGAATCGAATCTGTAACATGCGAGACGCCCGCGCGTTCCCGAACATTGCAATTATTGCGCTATTATTGCTCGGCACGTACGGCGTTTACAAATCTGTTGTTCGGTTCGAACGACGGGGGCCGTCGACTGCAAACACAGTGTGTTATTACATTGTCGTACCGCCGAAAACAGACCGCATGACGTTTCGCCGCCGCGTTGACAATTCCATTTCTCAGAGGGCCGTTCGTTCGCGTCGAATAAAAACCGACAAAAACGTCGTTATTCAACGTGCGGTGTGTTATGAGGTCGGCACCGTGTCGTCGCGTTTCAGTGAAAGTCTATCGGACGGCGATGTGCAACAACGCGTACTCGGTTGATGTTATCGAGATTTGACGTGTTTCCGATCGAAATCCTATACAGCCGGATTGTCCGCCCGGCGTTACCGCACAGGGTTACGGCGCGTTATGTACAGTCGGTCGACGGTAATACTTTAGAAATGATCCGTGAATTCGGCGGTACGGCCATATTGATTTATTATTATTATTATTATTATGCGTCGTAAAAAGGAACCCCGATCGCTATAAGAGCAGCCTTTGAACTTCGGGGGAAAATGTCGCGCGGCGAGCCCCGCGCAAAAATTTCGGATAGATCAATACGGCGTAGAAGTGGGTTTCGCGGGGCGATTACGGCGTAGTCTGGTAAATCGGGACGGAATATAGTGTACGAGATACCGGGCGACATGGTATTGTACGGTGGCGGATAAGACCCTCGGAGACGCCCGTGTTTCGTGTAATTGTTTACAACGCGACTTTAATTCGAATAATTGTTTTGCGAACGCGTATTTTAGCCGTAAAAACCGCCGAGCTTAAACAACATTTGTTATTCCCGGGGGATTACAATTTGGGAAACGTTTAACGAAAAACCGTCCGAAGGCTGCGATGACGACGCACCGCGCGCAGTCGAATCGCACCGTTATAATAGATATAATTATTTTTGCGGACAAACGAGTCTGTCATCAAGCCCGCCGAGTGACTTTAAATGGACGACGGCACTAGTGCAATCGTCTTCATCATCGCCGTGACGCGGTAACAAAATATTGTACGCGAAACGGGTTTTTATTTGATTTTTCGCAACTTGAGCGGTTCGGGCGTGCGGGCCGAGTACAGCAGCGACGGGCGAACGGAAAGAGGGGCGTTGTTTCGCGGTAAAAAAACTATACTCGTTTTTTTTTTTTTTTTTTTCTAAATTTGTTTTTTTTTTCTTTCCTTATCCGAGCCATTACTCGTACGGGGCTACGAAAATAAAACACATTACTTCCGCCGTTTAAATCCGAAATCCATGCCAACTGTTCGTACGCGTACGCGCATAGGTGTATTACGCGATGTCGTTCGGGATCGAATTCCACGCGCCCATCCTTATATATATAACTGGTTTACGGTGTATTACGGTGAATATTAATGTGCTTATAAGAGACACGTGGTGAAAGGATTGCGGGTCTCGTCTATTTGCAGGTGACGCACGGAGAAGGGTTGCGGCGAGAAGAGCACGTGAAAAGGTCCGGGCGGAAAAAAAAAACCGACGGAATTAATAGACGTCCTACGGCGGCGGCGGCGGCGAGATTAATGCAAGTCCCCGGGGGGAAGTATAATATTCGAGTACACTTATAAATATATATATATATATTTGGGTGTGTGTGTGTGTATATATATCGCGCGAAGAGGCACGTAATAATTATTCTAGCACTCGACTCGTAATACAAAAACGAAAACGAAAACTGCAGTTGGCCGAGAACAAAACGCGTCCTTACCTGATCGTCCGTCACGTGGCGACGTCGGACGGTATTGAACGGCGACGTGGACGGCCATAGTTTCGCCGTTACAGACAGTACAGCCCGCGTGTCTGCTCCTGAAAAATAAATTCAAAACGTCATTATCCCGGTGCGGAAAAGAACGGAACGCATTCGGACCCGTGAAAAACGGACGCGGTTTAAATCGCGTATAATATCCGATACGAGCGAATTAAACGCCGAGAATTATCGCTCGGATCGCTAAATCGCTGTACATCGTAAATACGACGTCGCGCGCATGCCTTTTACGACGGACCGAACGCCCGTCGTAGTGATACCGGACGTCAGTGTAGCGTGTGTTTTAACAAAGATAAAAAGTAACACAGATTACACGAGACGAAATTGTAAAAACAAATAACGCCGCGACAATTCGCCAAAGTCCGTTTTCCCCGAGACCAAAAGGTATTCGACTCGGCGCTCGGACGACTGTATCCGTCACGCGAAACGCATACAAGGCCCGGCGAATATTCGTTCGGCGGGCGCGACTCCGTGCCGTTAGTTTTCAACGATAACATGTATCCGAACCGTCGTAAAAATTAAAGACGAGCACGTTGTTGTCCGTGGTCGGTTTTTCGCGCGGATATTTTTTTTTGTTTTCGACACCGGAGACATTAATGCGGCGTGCGAATTATCGCTATTTAAAAACGCTTATATCTCGCTCGCGAATCGAAATATCGCGGGGGGGGGGGGGAAACGACGTAGTCGCACAGATAACGTTTTCGGTTAGCGCGCGCGCGGCGTCTTCTCGATAGTAGTATTATTATTATTATTATTTTTTTTTTTTTATACACATCTACGTAAATAATCTCCGATTGTTCGTCGTTGAAAATTACAGCGCGTTTTATTTATTTTCGTACCGTTATTGCTCCGATACTCTCGTATCGTTAATTAGCGGTCGGTAGCGGGCACAGGAGCGGTACGGGCGGTTGGAGTACGCTCCCTGCGCTCCGCGGCACACTCGACGGGAAAACCGTACTATAATAATATCGTCGTAAAACTACACGCGAACGAACTTTTTAAACGCAGTTTTCGAAAAAAACGGTTAGCGCGAAATTCCGATATTATTATACCGTGCACGCGATATTATGTATACGTGTAGTTTAAAATAAAAAAAAAAAAAAAAAAAAAAGATTACTTTTTTAATTATTTTTTTTTTTCCCCGTAAATCCCCTAGTTAAACGCGCCTACACGTTCGGCACAGTTCGTTGTTGATATTCGTGTAATTAAAAAAAGTTGTACAATATACGTTATTTATGAATACTAATGTATGTCAATACAATAATAATAATAATAATATTATAATTACGCCGACTATAAAATGTTATACTTAAACGATTCAATAGACGATTAATTCAACAATATTTAATGCGATTACTTTATACGAGAGTCTATACAATATAATAATTTGCGTATAAAAAAAAAAAAAAAAAATCAGATCAAGAAACTAATTAAATAATATTATTACCGAAAGGCACTCGTACCTATACGCGCGTATGTAGTGCGTGCGTGTGCGTATTATAAGTTTTCCTATACGTAATTGTATGTTACGCGCCGTAACGTTAAAATAAAATATTCTACAAAAATCGCGGTTTTTCAACAATAATAATTCGTCTTAAACGCGTGTAATGTGCGTGCCAATCGACATTTGTCGTATTACACGCGTGATTTTAATAAAAATTGCGCAGTACAAGTAAATACTCACGGGTAGGTGTTTTAAATTTCAATCGGATCGTCGTGACGTAGGCAGTGCTCATGTTACGGGAAAAACGAATCAACAGCGATCGTTGCGTCAAAAAAAAAAAAAAAAAAATTCGCCTCCCTAAACAATGATCATTGAGTTCGACTTAACTTGATGGGGAGGGGGGCGGCGTAGCCCCTCACACTTCCGTTACGTCAGTTCTCAAACATCATTCAATAATAATAGACAATTTACAAAAAAAAAAAAAAAACAACCATTAATACTCCTGGCTAACTTTTATTTACGTTTATTATTATTATTGTTTAGATTTTGGAAAAATTACGTGTGTAAACATAGGACAAAATGAAACACATAAAAAGTAATATAATTTAGTGTATGTTCTATTGAGCGATAAATGTTTTTTTTTAAAAAAAATTGACAATATATCAGAGTAAATGCGACGCGAGTATTTTGAAAATATTATTATATGCAAAAGAGACCCGCCGTGTCAATAGATATGATTAGTAAGGGAACGCTACAAAAAATAAGAAGTATATAGTAAAGGAGCGTCACACTCCCTTGTGCCCAATCTTAATTCGACAACTGGTGTTGGTTAGGTATTTTTTATTTTTTTATTTTTTTTTTACAGAATTAGGATTTTTGCAGACCGTCTCAAGTTCGAATTCGAAATTCCGTATCGTAAACCGTTTTGGTAAACGATACGAGACGAGACAAGGTCACCCCGATCGTATTCACGGGTTACCGAAGGCCGTATTACTATTGTACGATATACGTTTTCGATATTGAACATTTAAACGGTTTCCGATAATATGATTACATTCTCGCTGTAATTAATTCAATTTTTTTTTTTTTTTTTTTTTTT
>CABPRJ010000510.1:82710-103599 GCA_902439185.1 Cinara cedri | reverse complement strand
CGTTTACGATCGGTCCGCGGGGGTGGGGGGGGGAGAAAAAAACCGAAAAAAAACACCGACGGCAATTGACGGTCGCAGAGCCTCGTCTTCGGCTCGTCCACGTTGTTCCGGCGGCCGGCGTGGCGAACGAATGGGCCGTCGCGCGGGCCGGTTCGAAAGGCCATCGAAAATCGGTTCTGCTGCGGACAGCGCGCCGCCGTGTTGTCACCGCTGAAACGCGAGTTTACCGGATGTTTTCCGGTTTCGGTTCGCCGTCGGTCGACAAATTTTCCCGTTTGTTTCGGATGTGCGGCGGTCGGGTGGTCGGGACAATGTTTTCGAATTATTAATTACCGCGAAAAGAAGAGAGAAAAGAAGAGAGAAAAAAAAAAAAAACCCCGCCTCGCGATAAATAATAAAAAAACGAGCGCGAAACAATATCGCGGAATCAATTCATTTGTATTTATACCACAACCGCGTCGTCTCGTTAATAATATATTTTGTCGAGCGTATACCGCGGCAGCTATTACGTATTAACGATCGAATTTAATGTTTTTTTTTTTTTTCTCCTTATTAAAGCACCGCGTCGTTATAATATTATTACGGAATAATAATAATTAATCATCCTCGGTATAAAAAAAAAATAAAACATCGTTACATTTTTGACATCCACGAATTCGGTAGTCGTATACACGGCGTTTAAGCACCAGCTGCGATGCGCCCGACGAGAAAAAAAAAAAAAACAAAAACAAAAACGGTACCTGCCTCCTATCTATACTTATCTAAGATAATCATTTCCCCAACCCCTCCCCCCTCCCCCGCTCCTGTCCTTCTTCTCGTTCCCGGTCCGCGACGTCCGCACATACACGTACGTACGCGTGTGTGTATTATTATTACCGCTGTTGTCCGTCTCCTCGCGACTCGCGGTCCGGCCCCGCCGCTGCGCGGGCACGCATTGTTACGCGCGTAAAAAGATATTATAACATTTTACAAGTGTACAATAATTTGTACGCGACGATAAAATCGAAACGCGCGACAGCGGCCGTCATATTGTGTACGCGCATGCGTGCACACGAGCGGTGCGTGCGCGTTCATGACGCGTGTACGCAAGTTCCCGACACATCCTTCGAATTCCGTCGCGTATCCGCTATAGTGATAATAATACGTGAACAACTAAATCGCGTGGGATAGGTATTAACGCGCACGGACACGAGAGAAAAAAAAAAAAACGTTTCGAAAGAACCCGGAGGACACATTGTTACGTTTCCGTTTCAACGGGGACCGCGTTTCGTTGTATTTTCGCATTTTCTCAACGGCCAGGGTATACCGGCGGCTAAACGGCGATCGGTGAAAAACTGACGGTTTAACCGGCGCGTTAGAGCGTGGCCCGAACGAAAGTAAACGTCTCGTGCCGGGACGGAAGAAAAGCCGCGCGCGCGCGCTCGTATTGCCCATCAAAACCCGGGCGCACACGTCACGAACGGCAGCTACTCCGGGGCGCCGTCGGTTTCGGCTGTTCGCGGCTCGCACCGCCCGTGGTTTTTCACAGTCCGCGACACGCGTTTTCCGGCGACGGAACGCGTGGGGACGGCCGGGCCCGGGCGCCGCGCGGAAAACGGACCGTACCGGGGCGCGCGGCCGCCGGCGGGTGCGCGACGACCGCGACGACGGCGAGTAGTACGAAAACGCGAGTTCCGGTCCGCGCACGACACGCGAACGGCGATTTCGTTTTACGCACCGCGCGGTATAATGTCGCGTGCGGCGCACAGCGCGTGCATATTCGTTGCGTACGCGCGGAGAGGTGGAACGGATATAGTGGGCTAAAAACAATCGAAAGAGAGAACAAACCTAACGATAATAACAAATACGGGTACGGCGTGAGCCGGAGACGGCCCGGGGCGGCGCGCGTACGCTCGTCTACCTACGGCGCGTTCACCGAGCGGCGGCGGCGGAGCGTAATATTTAAGAAGCCGCGTGTCTTAATGGCACGTCGTAATCGTTTACGGTTAACAAAGGTGCACCTGTGCGTGTGCGCGCGTGTGTGTATTGCGGCGTATCGCGCGCGTAGCCGTAAAACCCGTACGACGCGTTACGTTTCGGTAACGGTATTTCGGTAGTGCGACGCGACGGAATATTTGATTGCGAACAGCGATAACAGTAATGCCGATAAAAAAAAAAAAAAAACTAACAACAATAACAACAGCAACAACGACGGCGGTAATATTATCGCGCGTACCGGTAAAACAACGGCAACACAATCGTTCCGTGCGTTACGCGCGCGATAATTGATTACGATTGCACGGTGCGCGGATCGGACGGGCGGTGCAGGTGCCCGCCGCGATAATTACTGCGGCGCGCGTACAACGGTACGGCGGCGGCGGCGGCGGTCGGAATAATGGCGTTTAATTATTTCGCGCGCGGTTAACGCGCGTAACGATACGCACCTGCGACGGAAACGGCGAGGCGCGGCGGGGCGGGGGTTGTGGTGGTGGGGGGGGGGAGGATGGAAACCGCGTTTCGATCCGCGCGCGATTGCCGCCGGACATCGGTCCTCGGCGCTCGCGCGCGCGCGACATTCGAAAATTTTACCGTCCGATTCCGCGCGGTCGCCGGGCAGGCGCGGGCCGCGTCGTTTCTCCGACGGCTTGACGGCCGTTACGGATTTAGCCGCGGCGGAGCGAACGGCCGCCGCACCCGCCCCGCGGGGGAAGGGGGGCGATTCGCGTACGGAAGGGCGGTCGGTTTTTCCCACGCGTGCTCGCGCGCACACAGGTTACGGCGTTTTCGTTTTCGGATGTTCTTTTTTGTTTTTTTTTTCGGAAATATTTACGCTCTCAACCCGATTTCGTAGCGTTTGCTTTGGTACGATAGCGCGTGTTTAGCCCAGACTAAAAACTCCGAAACGCACAATGTTTATTTACCTTCGGGTTTGACAATTGTCCACCGTACTGTGCGCTCTACCGTGAAAACCGACCGTCCGAAAAGCGTACGGGGCGACGTTCGTTCGAAACGTCAACCCCAACACACGCATCGCGTATCGCGTTGGCGCGTACTTAAGACGGAACGATTTCCGCGCGCACATCATAAAGCGCTCGGAGAATGGGGAGGGGGGGGGGAAATCGCGAATACCCGTACGAGCGGAGTACGGTGTATTCGCGTCGTCGCCGAAAGCCGCCACCGTGTACGGCAATTACTACACCCGGTCGCGGAACACCTCCTCGGCGCGCATCGGCTTCGGCGACCCGGTAACCGCCGCGCAGTCGCGGAACCGGAGCCGGACCGGGGACGACGGCGACGTCGTGGTCGTTACGGACGCGGGCCGACGGGAACGTCGGAACGATTTCCGCGGCCGACAGACCCGACGCCCCCGCGCGTGCTTATCGGCTTTCGCTCGGCTAGGGGTCCAAGCACCCCCAACCACTATCCGCCGGTTGTGCCCCTAGACCGTGGTTCCGACAGCGGTCGCGCACGCGCGTGCGACGAACGGCCGTATGCGCCCGCCAATCGTTACACGCGCGGGTACAATACGTACGTCCCGCGGAATCTCGTTAGCACCCGCGGCCCGCGGTATGCGTATGCGCGGTACGCACGCCTAACCCATAATACAATATGTTCGCGTTCGTGAGAGATACGCCGCGTACGGAACGAGAAGAGAAAATGCCCCGGCGAGAGGCGGTGAAGAGACCGAGAGAGATGGGAATGCGGCGCGAAACTTGCGGCACAATGACTGCTTATTTAAAAAAAAAAAAAAAAAAAAAAAAAAAAATGATAAAAAAATAATACACAGCTCGAGAAGGCGATATTATTGACCATCCCACTCACGATGCGGTCTATCCGGTTCTTTAAATATTATATTATTATCCTCCTCGGCGCGCGTGTGCGTGTGTGTGTGAGCGAGTGTGTGTGTGTGTACATTTCGTGTATACACACACACACGTGTAATATATAATATCCACAATAACAACACACGCTCGGTGGCAAACGGTTTATTTTAATTTTTTTTTTTTTTTTTGAATTTCGGCCAATTACGCGATTCCATTATTATCGTCGTCGTGTCGTCATCGTACACCGCTCGCGGCTACGCGAGAGGACCGGCCGCTGTAACGCTACGCTCGTACACGTCGATCGCAACAAAAGCACTCGACCGTTTTCGTACGCACAAGTGTCCCGCGCGCGCCGGCGTTGCGCGGAAACGAACGGGAACGCCGTGGACGACGATAATATATTCCGTACGCGTTGTTGCGGCCGTTGGCGCGCGCGGCGAACGTAACGCCGGACCCGGGAGCCGTCGCGAGACGCGGCGTCACGAACCGTCGCGCCGGCCGTTGCGGGAGCGCAGCGACGGCGACGTCGGCGTTCGCGCGTTGACCGATCGGAACGCGGCGCGGACCGATACGCCAACGGGACGGGCGGTGCGCGGGAACGGCGGCCGGCCGCGGCCGATCGTCGCGGCGCACCCGTGCGGCGGTTTTCCCGGCCCGTACGCGCCGCCCGGTACCGTTCCGTTTCGACCCGTGCTCAACACGGACGTTGGGTCCGCGAGAGACGTTTCGTCGTCGTCGTCGCCGGTTTGGTTTTTGCGGTTTTTTTTGTTTTCCGCCGAAACTTTTAAACTACAACGTAACTCCTATCGTACCGCGGCAAACGAAAAAAAAAAAACACGACCCGAGCGTCGGGAACCGATAGCCGGTCTTCCGCGTCTTCGTCATCCACGGAAATGCGCTCTTTACCGGTTTCGGCCCGTCTCGTCGCGGACAACGTCACGACGACCGCGGCCACGGGAGACGAGATCTCTCCGCGTTCATTTCGCGGTACGCTCAGAGAAGCAACTCCGCGGTACGCGTTTTTACGCGTAACGCGCCGAGAGTCGATTGTCGTCCGGAGTCGCGTCCGACCGACCGACCGACCGATCGTTCGTTCGCCTCTCGTCCGCGTCCTGTGCACGGACAACGACCGTCGAACGCGGCGCGTGGGCGCGAGGCGACAGGATCCACGGTGACGGATCGATTCGGCGTCCCGGCGGACCGAAAACTAACCAGACGGCGATCGTCGATTGACAAAACCGGCAAAATTCGATTTCGTGCGACGCGAAACGACGCGGCGCGAAACGGTCTGACGGACAAGCAGTACAAACGAGATTTCGAAAAAAAAAAATCGGACCGTCAAAACGTTTTCGCCGAGCTATACGCGCGGCGTGCGGGATTTCTGCCGGGACAATTTATACGGGTGCGCGCGAGTGTGTGACGTACGTTATTACGTATCGCACGGGCACCGCGATCGTTTTGATACAGACGCGTACGGGTGGTTTGCGTACGGTGCGCGCGGGAAAATCGCGATAATATTTTACACCGCGCGGCTACATTGTTGCTGCGTATCGCACGCTCGCATTGCCTCTGCGGCACGGCGGTCACTTCGTTTTTATAGTATTATACTTTATACCGTTTGTTTTTTTTTTTCTGCGACAAGAACGTTTCGGAAACACGGATTTTTTTATTTTTTTTTTTTAAATATGCACGCGCGCACGTTTCGTTTAATCTGTATACACGTATATTATTATACGGTACGGTATAAGTCGTTTAACGACTGTAAAAAAAAAAAAAAAATAAAAAAAATACGGGTCGTTTGTCTTTTATAAATACACTATACACGCTTGTAACCCGACACATACCTAATATACCTATTGCCTACCTATACATACCGACACGCGTACCTATGTTAAATGTCAAAAATTATGAAAATGAAAAATTATAATACGTTATCTCCGTCGCCGCCGCCGCGGTATGACAGTATTAGATCAAAATCGCAAACGTAAAATAAAAAAATAAAAAACGAGAAAGGTTGCGTTTACGTATACGTGTATATAGATATTTATAAGGTACCTATGTGATATAATAATTAATGCACGATAAACCTGTTCTGACGTCCCGCGAGTACACACTAAAATAACGCGTTTTTATTATGTGTACGTCTAAAAAGGTAAACTGTCAAAAAAAATAACACTTTTGGCTCGTATCGAAACGCTATTGTGACGTACGACCGTGCGAGTCCCGCGGTTACCCTGTACACGCCGCGGGCATGCTATTATAACACTATCGCGCGAAACGATCAATATCTTTCTTTTTTTTTTCTTTTTTTTTTTTTCAATAATATTTCCATGTGATCGTATACGCGCATTTATCGAATAAAAAAAAAACAAATGAATAAATAAAAGAGCGCGCGCGTTTACGCGTCATAACGCGCTTATTCGCGATCCGTTATTACGCGAACGGTCCGTCGTAGTTTTACCCGATTACAATATTATTGTTGGCCGTCGTCGGGGGTACGGGACTCCGGCGCCCCCCCCCACCCCCCACGGCCACTGTGCCGCGGCGCTCAAACGATTCGTCCGCAAACAATAATATATTTTCATAAATCGTAATACCCGCGGGATTGATCCGCGTAAACTTTTATAACGCGTTCTTTACGAAAATATAAATAGGCGAGACCGCGAATCCGGCACGTTCCCGGCCGGCCGAAATTGTGACGCGTACGTTTCGAATTGTTTTCCTTCGAAATAGCGCTCGTTACGCAAACATATTATACGTACGTATATATATAGATATATATAAAAAACGACCGCGACTCGCGTTCCCCTAAATCGACCTGTTTAATACGGCCGTTCGGTAACGTATAAACGTACGCGAAAACTAAAATCTCCGTTGTTTGCGTACACGACTCCCTCGTTCCGATTGACCGTCGACGCGGACACGCGATTATTTTTCCGCGCCAACTCTCGCGTTTATTTGTCGGCCCTTGACGCGGGTCGAGCTCCCGAAATTCCGTATTATCGTCGAGACCGGAGGTTCTCGGTGAGCTCTGTTTGAAAAAAGTGTGAGAACGGTCGCTCTGTGTTCAAACCCCTAGGAGTTATACGATAACTTTTAAAGATGTTTTTACGTATTTTTTTTTTCTCAGAGACGAGGCATAACCACGAGGTTTATCGCGGGAATGTGTGAGAGATTTTCGGTTTTGCCCGGATACTGTGAAAACCGTTTTGAAAATCAAAAATCGACCCCCCCCCCCCCGAAAGTACCATCTAGACGATATTTCCATTCAGAAATGATGCCGCATGTATACGTGTGTATCGGAGCAAGATTTCCGGCAGAATTTTTGCACACACTATAGACGAAAAAACAAACATCATAGTAAAACCAATACGTTCCTCGCGTTTCGCTCGGAATCTGAAAAACACTGACCAAATACGGTACATTGTGCTGCGGTAAACGAGTCCGCGGCATTAGGACTTGCATTTGAGTCCGTGGACTTTCGCTCGCGGGCGTCCGTATCCGCCGGGGTACGGGTGTCCGGAAATTTGCATAACAATTATTATTATATTTTACTGTGCCTGTGGATGTTTGCAGTTGGTCTATTATATTACGTATTCGTCTTTCATTCGAACGGTATATTTTTAGTGGTTTTTTTTTTTATTTTTTCTAAACGAACGACGCGGCGGGGAACACGAATGAAGAACCGTACACCGTTTCGGCGAAAGGACGTCCGATTTAATTACTGAATCGTCGATACTCAACGGCGTGTGTGTATACATAATGTAGAAAAAAATAATAATAATAATAATTAATAGCCAAAACGATGAATCGTGTGCGTTACGTGCGTGGCGGTATCCCGGCTGCAGGCGAACGTAAGCATTATATAGGTAATACAATATTAAAACTGTTGAAGATTTATTAGCCCTCGGGTGTGTACACATATATATTTATAATATATTGCGCTAGCAGAAAAACAAAATAACCAGTACGCTATGTTTAAGAAAACGCGTTGCATAAATACTGTACGAGTAGTGTTGTAAAAAAAAACGCACATAATTCATAGGTGTCTCTGGTGGTGCTCCCCAAAGAGGAGGACTTTTAAAATTCTGTGGCGAGTCTAATGTGATTTGATTTTTTTTTTTTTTCATTTTGATTTTCGGTCCGAATTCCGTAAGTGTGGGTAAACGCGTGACGGTGTATTGGTCTGTGCACACAAGAAGTGTAGATGTTTAAAATGTGCAATTCGCTCGCGCGTCGGAAACTATACGAAATCGACTTAAGCCCGCTCTTCATACCTAGGACCGGAGAAATAATAATTTGTTATAGATTTTACTATTGCCGGTAGGAAAGCAAAACCACCAAAAAACAAAAACGTGCCGAACGGTGTTTCGTACGGCCTATGTACACGTAAGTGACGTGTAATCCTATAGCTATATTTTATTATACATTTTTGAATTCTTGATTTTTTTTTTTTTTTCCTAATTTTTTCGGAGGGAACTTGTTATAATAAAACGTATAGTGAAAAAAAAAAAAACGTGTCTATAATAGTCCTGCGAGACGTTCGAACGCGAAGGAAAACACTAATAACAATAAATATTGTGTAGGCATTGTGGAGGGGAAAAACACTATCTGGCGCTAAGTCGCGGTAATTACCACTCGTCACGTTCTTCTCCTGTGGTCTTTATGAAATGCGTGTAGTTTTTTATTTATTTTTTTTTTTCTGTAAAACGTCCGAAACTGTTATTTTTACATGCGACTTTATCCGGACAACAACTATAAATAATACGTATACGCATTTATACATTTTAATCGGTTACAATTATTGTTTATCGCTGTTTATTGTTAAGTCAACAACCGATGATCTACAAAAATATTCGACTTAATCTCCGGCAGTTTTTCATTTGCATTGTTTAAAAAACAGTTTTTTTTTTTTTTTTTTTAAGAAATCAATGTAAAACGTTTATCATTTGAACATTTGCCGTATCTGAAACTCGAATGGGCAATACACACCTATGGCGAACAAATATGTTTTCCGGAGTCCTAAAACGGCCGGTGCTCCGGTAGGCTTTTCCGATAAGTATTGATTGTCCGCGCGGGCGGTAGACGTCGGAGAAAATCAAAGTCAATGTTTCCACACGTCATCCCGTCATTGGTTTGGCGAAACAGTTTTCAAATCTCTATTGAAACCACTGACTTCGTTTTTTTTTTTTTGTATGCCTGCACAGAACACACGTTCGAAAGATACGGTCGCAGCGAATGCTGACGATCGTCTCAATATTTTAATCGTACGTGCACGCGTAATATCGTATGCCTATGCGTATGTTTTATATTCGCGGCGAAGAAACGTATTGGTTTTATCATTTTAATATGTGTGTGTGTGTGTTTTATTTTTTTCGGTATTTGTATTTGTATCTGTTCAAGCACGACTTTTCTGTACCAGAAACCTTGCTCCGATCAAAAGCTATACAGAAACCTTCTTGCATCATTTTTTTTTTTTTATCTTATTGGTGCATATTGAGGCGGTTATTTTTTTATTTTCACGGTAACAACACGGCTACCCCTAATAAACAGCTCGGGATCGTTTAGGAACCGCCACGATTTATTGTCGCGTACAGATATAAACGATATGAATCCGTAATGAATGATGTATCTTCATAATTTTAACTTCTCCCCCAAAAACAGTAGCACACCACCAATCAGCAGTATTAGTTGTTTTTTTATTGTTTTTTTTTCAACATTGATTCATCAATCGTCGACAATCTATCGTGTTGTTATTATTGTTCGTTTTAATTTCGCTATAATACTCGCATTTTTCGGTTTACAAATATTATTAAATCACACGTGCCTACGAGTATAAAACGTATTTAAATTATTTTTGTAAACGTTTTGTAAGAGACATCGGTTATTTTTTGTTTTTTTTTTTCTCTAGGTTATAACTCGCATATCACGCAATATTATTGTATTTAAAGGCGCCCGCTCTACGCGTCGTTCGATAATATCAAAAATGAGAATTCATTCGTATAGGTTGTATTTTACGAGCGTTATTATACCTATACACTCGTCGTGCCTGCTTACATTTTTTGTAGTTTTCATTCCGAGTGCGTAGCAGCCGTACAGGTATTATACGTATTATACAGCGTATAATATATAACAATATAATAATAATAATAGTAATCGTGAAATCGCCAAACCGCGTATGCGACTGCGGGGCCGGGTTTATACTAAAAAATCCGAATTTATGGTCTTAGATTACAAGGGGAAAAAAAAAACCGTATATAATAATGACCCGTCCGTGTGGCATTGATACAACGATAATGTTAATGAGCCGCTGCTATAACATTATTCTAGGTGCCCGTGCCCGTGCGTTTCGACTCTGAAAAGACATTGTGTGCGTGCGCGCGTGTACGCGCACGGGTGTATGCGTACCGTAATGCTTCTGCTACTGATGCTGCTGTTCCGAGGGTCACTGGCTTTTAACAGTTATTATGTACCTACTATGTATATATACGGTATACACGGCCCGACGACGCGTAGTATTATTTTTATTTTTTTATTATTTTTTTTTTATTATTATTATTATTATTCGCGTCCCGACATCGTTATAAATCTAATTTTAATCGTAAAAATAAAAAAAAAAATCCGTAGCCAATACCTATCGCGCGGTACACTCGGGCGTACCCGGGTGTAGCCTCTCGATTATGGCACCAATAAAATCCGAGCGGAGTTTTTTTTTTATTTTTTTTATTATTATTTTTCGTTTTTATAATTGTCCGCCCGGCTCCCGTCCGCCCGGCGTTACGTTACGCGCGGTTTTCGTTCGATCGCGCGAATGCCCGTCCGCCACCGCCCGCGTGCACGACTTTTCCGTGCCGCGCGCGACGGAATGTTCGTGATGTCGCGACACCGGCAATCCGCGCGCGTTACACCGTGTTGCGTTACGCGCGCGCGGACGCGAGTACCGCGAGAAACGGTCGGCAATAAAAGCAAGAGGGAAAAAAAAAAAAGCATACGCGCGTAAGAGAGAGAGAGAGAGAGAGAGAGAAAAGAGAAAAAGAAAACGCGTATAATAACCGCGAACTCGCGCACTCGGCGGGACGGCCGAGCGGTTTTAACGGGATTTTTTTTTTTTTTTTTCGCTCTACGTTTTCGTACGTTACGAGACGCGAAACCGCGCGCGACCGCTGTACGCGAACGATAAAACGCCGGCGTTACGCGCGCGTTTCATTTTACCGCGCGCCCGTTCAGGCCGGTGAATTGTCCGCGATTGTTCACGAGCGCGCGGGAACCCGCCGCCCGGTACGGCGTCGCCGGGTCGTCGCGACGCGCGTAACGTCCGGTAACGCGGTGTGTTGGCGTTTCGCGCGCGTCCGTCCGCCCGGCGAAACGACAACCGATAACGGCCCCGGGCACGGGGTGGTGATTGGCGAGCGAGAGAAACAACGACAGTCGATAATTCCGAGATTGTTTCCACGTTGCCGTTGCTGCGCCCCTGGCCCCGCAGGGCTATCGAACGGAACGCGATCGTTGCTGTTATCGGCGTGACAGCGGCCGGCCGCGGAACGCGAAATTCACGCGCGACGCCCGCTGCCGGGGTCTTCTTTTTTTCGTAACGGTGATAAAAAAAAAAAAGGAAACGATTTTTTTTTTTATCGCCGCGGATCAGGCGCAGACTATGCGCGCGAACATTTTACTCGAGGAAAATAGAAATATAAATAAACCGACAACGATAATCCGTACGTTTTCCGGTGCGGTTATGGCGGCGGGAGAAAAACGGCGTCGTCGTGGTGTTCTAGCCAAGTATACGAGGTGATAGTGAATTCTGGCAGCCGTCGTATGATAATTATATCGAACGCGGACATTTTTATCGACATTTTGAAATCGACCGTAAATCACGCGGACTGAACTGCCGGACAAAACGATTGAATATTAAAAAAAAAAAAAAAAAAAGTGTAATCGGTCGGCATATGACCGTAGGCGCCGGACAATAACGTAATTGGTTTTCTTTTTCCGACTATACACGCGCGCAGGAGAGCGTTTTTTACACGCGCCGGACACGCCGAACTTGTGTTTTTGCAAAAGTCTCGGTAAAACGCCCAATCGGTTTTGAATAAGTCGACGGTTCCGACCGCGGCAGTTTTTGCGCGGAACAACGTACGCGCGTGTGACACGCGCAAAACGAAGTGCGCCTCTCCGGGGCGCGTCGCGATTTGCGCCGCGCCCGATTGCGAAACCGCCCGGAAACAGATTCTAATTGATATTTCGCGGGCCGGCCGATGTTCGCCCGGCATCCCGGCGTGAGAACGGCTTGCCGGCCACGTAACACAATTATGGCGCGCCGCACGTATCGGACGGGCGCGCCGCGGTCGTCGGTCGGTCGGTCGGTCGGTCGGTCGGTATTTATTTATTTTTTTTCCAAATTTTTTTCCACAAACAATTACGGTCCGCGGCAACAGTGTCACGCGACCTATAAACCGCGTCTCGAACGTTTCCCCTACCCAACCCTACCCCCCCCCCCCCCCCCNCCCCCCCCCACCCCTACCCCCGCCGTCCATCCGCCTCCCGAACGCCCGACGTCTTCTGTCCAGGTGCGCTCGCGACTAAACGGGACAACACGGTCGTCGTCTCGTATGGTCGCAAGCGGTGACGGCGATAAAATAATACGTCCCGCGGTCCACCTGCGCCGGCGGTGGAGCGTTCGGATCCGGTTTTCCGAATAACCATATTTTAGGAATTCCCCCGTCGTCAGCCCCGTCGCCGGTGACGCGCGCCGCGGTCCGTGCAGTCGGGTAAGCGGCAGTATAACTGATAACGTCGCCTGATAATAATAACGAGAAGACGGAGACGGCCTCCAATGCGGTGCCGCCGCAGCCGCCGCCGCCGCGGCACCGCAGAGAGATTTTGCACTTTATTCCACGTGCCCTCGCGTTATTAAGGAAAAAAAAAAAAAAAAAAACGAGAGAGGAAAAAAAAAAAATGAAAATAACTATGAAACGGCGATGGAATTGCCGCCGCAGCACCGGACCATAATTATTATTACTCGCGCGCGGTTAATGAGTCCGCTGTCTTTAATTGTTTTATTGTCGGCGCGCGAGATGACCTACACTAAATAAAAATATAAAAAAATTATTCCCCGGGCAGCATCAACGCGGATTCTCCGCGTTTCCAAGCGCGCTCGCCTGTGTAGACGACCGTATCACAGTATACGTGAGTTTATTATTATTATTATTATTTTTTTTTATTATTATTATATATAATCGTAAAATAATAAAACGTCGTCGTATATAATATACTAAATAAGTCGTTATATACACATAAATCATACAATTACTCTAAAAAAAAAAAAAAAACCCATAAAAAAATATAATGCACTTTAAAAGACGGGGAAAAAAATTGACCAATAAAAATAATATCATGTTCGTGTTGTTGTTGTTGTTGTTATTGTTGTTACGATTCGTGCCACTCTCTACGATATTATCCGGACAGACTGTGTACGAAAAATAATAATATATAACTACGACACGTGGTTTCAGGCAAGACAACTAAACAACTTCCGGACGAATTATTATTGTATGCGATTATGTAGGTTAAAGCGTGCAAGTATTGTATTTTCCCTTATACGCGCGTATACGTCCGCGATAACCGCCAGCCCAATTTATACGCGGAATAGAAAATATAAAAAATATAAAAAAAAATAGCGGCCGATACGGCTAATGGATGTGCCACAGTTTTCAAGAGGAAAGTTCGAACGGACGGCGCATAGAGTATAATTTCGGACCGGTACACGACAATTAACCGTTGCTAACGGAAAACGACTGCGAGCCGAGCAATTATCAGTCGTATCGTTTACCCTTGTTGCAGAGGCGGTCCGAATATAAAAGAAAAACTGCCGGCGTTTCTCATTTATTGGGATAAAATCGCGAACCGTCCCGGACAAAAATCGAGTCGCGTCACTTCGACGGCGGCCCGGAGCGTTTGGCTCAACCCGACCATTAGCCTAATGGGAATTCACGATCGATCTCGGGCTTTTAATTCCGGTGAACGAAAATTGGGATATCGAAAAACGCGCGCTCGCGTATCAATTGTTCGTGCACTCTCGCAGATATGAATTCTCAATAAGAATGATAATTTGCGATTCTGAGCGGGCGTTTTTATTTTTTTCCGACCGTTCGAATCAAAACCCAACGTGGTACACATTGGGCTGCACACGAAATCGCGCGCGTTTTCAACGACATTTGCACGGTACATAATTTCGCGCGGACTAACAACGCACACTTGACACGATACCACGTTCGCCGTGGCCGTTCGACGACTCGAGACTTCGTACACCGGACGCAAAAAACGTAAATTGTACGCCTATAGATATATAATAGGTATGTGATTTTTTCTCTACTAGAAATCTGCAGATTGCGCGCCGCCCCAGTCGTTTATAATAACGGACGTTATATGTGTTGTGTATACATACGTATATATATATTTGTGTATTTGCGGGCCGATCAACGCGTTTCTCGACACACATTCGAACATATAATATTGTTTTTTGTTTTTTTTTTTTTTAATTTTGCCGGAGGCGCGGCGAAAACACGACGGATTCTTTCATCCGGGTATAGATTAAAAAAAAAAAAAAAAAAAACTATTAAAATATAATACACGGTACACTATAATGTAATACATATTTCGCTCCCAAACACATTTATTATAATACGTTATCGTTATTATTATTATAGGAGAAAGAGCTTTTTAATTTTTTTTTTTTCAATTACGATAAACGTCAATTGTGCGGAACGTCTCAGTCGGATATCTCTCGCGCACGGCTCACACGCCGCACCGCGCGCCGCAATCTAATTATTTATTATATACGAAACTGGTTCTTCTTCTTTTCATAAAAAAAAAAAAAACCGTCAGTAATGGACGGGAAAAGAAAAAAAAAATAATAAAAAAGTTCGCGTCCGTACTTATATATATATATACGCGCGCGTATATAACAATAATAATAATAAAAAAAAAAAAAAACGCCGCCGCCGCGGACAACGGGTCGGTCGCTCGGCGCGCACCGTACGCGCGACGGCGTGTATTATGTTATTAAACATTTTTTTTTTTTCGTTTTTTTTTCTCCGTGAAAAACGAAAAAAAAATACGCGCCGCGTCCGCTACCGACTCCGCGCCACTGACGTTGCGCCGTTGTGGTTTTTATCAATTTACACCCCCTGCCGCCACCCCGGTTGCGCGGCGGAACAGAAACGCGCGCGACAATTACCCGCGACCGTCGTTCTCGCCGTCGGGCGCGTCGCGGACGTTCGACGCGCGCTTTTGCCGACGCGTCGACGCGGCGGTTTTATTTTTTCTGTTTTTTTCCGAAACCCCGTTTCCCGCCCCATTCCGAAACGGCGACGGCGGCACGACAATTGTTTTACGTACGCGCGAACGGCCCAACGGGTATTTATAGTGCCGGTACCGGCGCGGCATGCCTGCGGACGGTACCGCGACGGGAAAAGAGAGACCCGAGCGCGAGATAAAACAATAATAATAATGATAATAACATTTATAATATAATCACGAACAACCGTTAAAGGGGGGAAAAAAAAAAAAAAAAAAACTGGTTTGTCTCTGGATGTTCCGTAATACGGCTCCGGTCAACGCTATACAATAATAATATTATTATTATTATTATTATTATTATCGTCGTCGTCGTCGTCGGACGCGAGCGTTCCCCGTCCGCATTATAGTAGTTTGCGTTTTTATTGTTTTTTTTTTTTTTTTGTTTCTTTTTGTCTCGTTTCGTTAGTTATATACACACAAACACACGCACACGCACACACACACACACACACACACACACACACATATATATATAACGACGCGGGCATCACACGCGCACGCGCACACACGAATAAACCTGCCTACGTTTTTTTTGTGTGTGGTTTTTTTAATTTTTTTTTTATAAGTGTAAAATCGTGTAATCTCTGATATCGTTGTCGCGTAGTCGTTCCGACGACGATCGCTGGCGCGCGCGCGCGCGCGCCCGCCTCCGAAGGGATGTGACATCCTGTACACGGGTACACGTTATTTACCGTAATGGATGCGCCGTCACACGACCGACCGCGGCGGACGACGGGACTTGTCGTGTATGCGCGCGCGCGCTCGACTCGAGAGCGGAGTATAATAAGCAACAACAACAGGCGTATAATTTTATTTCGAAAAACCGGACGTTTCGTTCACCGCGGCCACGACATTATAATACCTGTATACCCATCGACGACGACGACGACGACGATTAATCGATTAGGCTATAAAAAAAACGAATTTAATTTTTATATTAAAAGTCGTACGGCCGATTGCTCTCTAAATACCCATGCCACGGCCGTCCGACGAATCTCAAACGGAATTATAAATGTAAATTAATAACACAATATCAGACCGAAACATTGATAGTGCATTATAATAAAACGCATTTAGACCCGTACGTGCAGCGCATTATACGACGTGAAATCGACGGTAGGCCGAACCGATTTATATTATTTGAACCCGAAATATCATTACGGACGGTAACGTTTTGGAAAACGCCGTTTGTCCGGGAACCCGCAACGGAACCGAGCGTTCGGTGACGCGCCGACACAAGTCCCGGGATTACTTTTGGATAGTTCCGAGTGATGCGACAATAACGACGCTGTGTGCGAAATCCGGTGCGACAATAATGCAAGTCCGTCGGTTATACGGACGGGGAAAAGACAAGGGCATAAGGAATTAATGATTGTCCGGTGCAGCCGAATCCCGGGCAAAACGAAGACCGGGTGTCATCGCGTAGACGCGAGTTTCTCTTTTGAACGATTTCGAAATAGTGCGCCGAGTCCTCCGGTTTCGATGGTTTTTCGCCGGCGAGAGTTTGCTTATTGGATTTTTTTTTTCTCTCTACACAACACTTTAACGCGCCGGACCTTCGAGTCGGACCCCTCGCGTTTTACGACAGTTGTTTTTCGCGACCGCGCCGCGCATTTCCTGCAGTTACGCGTCCGGCCGAATAGTATGCGACAACGGCGAACAGTCGCGACGGTACAACGAATACCCGCCAGAACGCACGCAACACGCACGGCGATCCCGGGCGGGGAATCGATTCGTAAACACAATGTGCGCGGTGTATCCGGCCGGCCTGCGTTGTCACGCACGCGGGCGCGCGACTCGGATTCAGTTCCGGGGTCTCCGTCCGTTTCGCCGCCAACCGCGTCGTCAGCGGTCCGCATACCGTGCGGACGGGATTTTCCGGAACGGCTCGCGAGTATCCTGACCGTGCGCCGCGACCGCGAACAACGCCGCGAGCCGCGGGACTCCGGTGGCGCGGGGTTTGCGCCGGGCGCGGGCGTCCCCGCGCAATGCGATTCGCGCGCGTCGTCGCGTTATTGTGCTCCGGACGCGAAGCGTCGAGCGTTCGCGCCGCGGCTTTCAATACGGCGGCGCGTAACGTTCATTACGGTTCGCGTGTTTTTGGCAGGTCATTACGAGCGCGAACCGCGGCGGCGCGGGACACGTTTTCGCGGGCGGGCGCGCGTTTAAACAAACGTTTCGAGTGTTCCGCGCGACAAAGCGCTGCGCGTTCCGTGCGGTTCGCGACGGCGCAACAGCCGGGAAACCGGACGGCGCGCCATTATCGAAACATAGACACGGGTCTATCGTGCGGGTGTGTCGCGCACGTTGGGGCGCGGATTACCGGTGCAAATTGAATTGTTTTCGATTTTTTCCCTACATTTCGCAGACTGTTCGTCAGAAAATTCGTTTTGATTTACTGCTAAAAGACAACAAAAAAAAAAAAAAAAATTTAATTTCTATTTTAAAAATGTATTAGGTTACCGATTGTACCGGATGAACGCGACTCAGCTTCGGCAATAAAGAAAACGATATAAGCTATTCATCGAATTGTAATGTAGCGCACTATTTGCGCGGTCGAATTTAATAAATTTATGTAAATAGTAAAAAAAAAAACATTTTTTTCAACGTTTAAAATAATTTTAAGAGCATTTTTTTTGTTTTTTTTTAATGCATTGTTCATGTTTTTTAGAGCATTTGAATCCACACCCTACTTTTTATAATTTTGCAGTTTTTGTAAAGTCCCTTTTAAAAGTGAATACATTCGCATGACCGCTCCCGGGAACTGTAAAAAAAGTAACGCTTTCCCGTTGATCAATCTTCATTTTCATAGAGAACGCGTTACACATTCGCGTTCGTCAAAATTTGTAAACATATTGAAAACAAAAAAAAATCCAGATAATTGTTCAGGTATATTTTAGATTCCGAGTGTAACGACGGAGCTATTGGTTTTACAATGCTGTTTATTTCTTTCTTTTTTTCTTTTTTTTTTTGTTCTAATATGTGGTCACGTTTTTTCCTAGTAATCTTGCTGAGATTTTTACGTGTAGCAAATTTTCTGAATGCTTAAATTGTCTAAATTGTACCTTTAAAGAGATCATCTTTTAAATAAAAGTACTTAGGTGGGAAAAAACGCAGGAAAATGTACAATTTCATTATTTTATAAAAACACAGACGACGTTTTCTACCAAAATAAAATGATTTAATCGAAAAATCACAAAACACCATTTTTATTGCCTTTTTGGTTTACTTTCTTACGGTATCATCAACAAAACTTTTGAGCTTTTAAGGAATTTTAATTTTTGGGACTTTTTTTGCTGTAACTCGGTTATAAATATATTCAGAGACTTGAATTTTGATAATAATACTTATATTTAACTTATCTAGACGTGGTAAAATTTCCAAATTCATCGGACCACTTTTTTTTTTTTTTAACGAACGTTTTGAAATTAAATTTAAACAGAAATCGCAAAAATAAAAATGTTGGCACTACAAATTATGTATTACCGAACTGCGCTCAGAAGAATCGTCTTTCGTCAAGCAATGGTTTATCGTTGTTTATAGATATAAATGAAATAACCTTATGTATCCTACCTTCCCAACTTCTTGCGAACAACAGTGACCACTCCCATCCTTATTATCAGTTGTTTTTTTTTGTTTTCATTAAGTATAAAAAAAGTGTATTGTAATTATTAATATTTCTTTTAATACGCTACTAATGTTTTATACGTTTTCTCGAATTCGATAAATCATTTGCATTCACATCTCGACGTAAAATTAACGAATTCGCATTCGACACTCCTTGAATTATTTACGTTCGCAATGCCATTTCTCTAAAAATAAAAATTTTGCCGGGTTCAAAGACGCCGTCACACGCAACTGCTGCTGCGTGTGTTCGCAAACTGGACGACTTTTTCCAACTGGGCATTTCCAAACTCGTACAGAGATAATATGAAAAGTGTACAGGAACTCGTTTGACGGTTAAGTGGCGAAAAACGGTTAAGGAGGAAAAAAAACGATCATTTAATAAAACAAGACAAATAATAATGATAAATGTTTTCGTAAAGTACTTTTTCGCTTACGGCATAACGCAATTTACTTTTTGAATTACCCTGGCTCGCAGGTATTTTGCATTATTATCTCTTTATCGTCGTATTATATTACTATACAATACTTTAGCGAAAAAATCGTTAAAATGTTGAAACACACACAAAACAAAGATGGAAAATAAAAAAAAAAAATGCTTATAAATTAAGTATACTATTATGTATTATTATTTTAACGATATTCCCCGTATTATTAATGCGGTCGGGGAAATACAAATCGCAGAACATCAGTTTATTATTAAAACGGACGCGTCCCAGCCGTTTATGCGCGAAACGAAAATTACAAAGAAAAACCAGTTTTGTGTTTATACGTATACACTTGCTTATCTTAATAAAAAAAAAAAAAAAAACTAGTACTATAAAAGTTCAAAATCATCATTAATATAATGGTATTTAATAATGCTGTTATCAAAGAATTGTTGACATTAATCGAAACGTTGCGGCAATAACGGCTGTACGGGATAATATAGTATTCAATAAAATAAAACGAACGTTAAGTGCTATGGACCCGTATGTAGTCGAAAATAATAATAATTTGAATATTTAATTGATCGCAGTAAAACGCATTATATCGTTTGTTGTAAAAACGGAGAGCGACCAGCGTATTAAACATTTTTGTGATTCTGTTACACGATACTGCATTTTACAAGAGTTGAACACACGAGAGAAAAAAAAAAAAAAAGCCGGTTGATGGAATAGATAGTTAAAAGTGTTCGCGAGTAATAAATTCGGTTAAAAAAAAAATCGACTGACTCGAAACACGTTCAATGCGTTTGGTAGCGATAAATCGGAATCGTAGAAATTATCTTAATCATCAATCCGTTAAATGTATGTACTGTGTAGATATGGACGTAATCGAGGGGAGTAAGGGATTCAAATCCCCCCGCCCCTAAATTGACTGTTTTTAAATGTTGATTGTGTTTTATTCATTCTTGATTAAGATATTGGATGAGAATCTGATAGCAGGCGATTCGATAACCATAGGAATTTTTTTTTCTCATCAATCATATTATCTACCGGTGTCCGCAACGATATCAGAACGAACTTTTTTTATTTATGTTTATTAAAGCTAATGAAAAATTACTTTGGAAACACAATGACTGAATTACTCCTTCCAACTTGTAGTTCGATGTTTAAAATGATAGTTGATTAGTATTTTAAATGGTTTTTAGACTCGGCTAGACGGTATAACAACGTTGGCTACTCGTAAAGATGCACCGCCTTCAGCCCGAGAAGTACTCGGTATACGAACCGGGTAAAAAACCTCGAAAACTTGACGTTTTAAGTTAAATAAAACAAACGGTACGTGATACGAAAATTGGACATTATTTAAATTTTATAATATTAAATCGGTTCATATTGAAATTTGGATTTAGGCGTAATAATTTCATCGTTACCGTCAATTGCACGTTGAAGTGAGCATTATGCGTTTTTAATAATGTATTACAAGAGGGGCTTTCTTAGTACCCGGTGCGAGAAAAATGTGCGGCAAAACAGAAAAAAAAATCATCGTAATTTGTAATGCGCGTACTCCGTCCTTTAGCGGGCACTCGTACGTTTATCGTGGAAATCTTCAGAACTCTTGAAATCGGCCTCTCCGGTGGTCAAAGCGCGCGCGCGCACACCTCTCGCTCACCCCCCCC
>CABPRJ010000510.1:24277-82558 GCA_902439185.1 Cinara cedri | reverse complement strand
CCCCCCCCCCCCCGCAATGCCGTAGGCGTATTATAATGTACGCGCGCGCGCGCACACGCGTGTGTTGACGGGGTTTCGCGTAGTACGAAAACGGAAAACGCCGGAGCCCAACCGCGGGGCGCCTCTCCCGCGAAAACAACGGGACTGCGGGCGACGCAGACGTCCGGGGTTCGCGTTCCGCGGCGCGCCCGCCCGCGATAAATTTTACGCGCGGCGCCGCGCGTTCGCGGGCGTGCGAATTCGCCGTTGCGTTATAAATAATCGCGCCGCGCGCCGTTTTTACGCGCGGGCATTGTGTCGCGCGGTGGCCCGCGAGTACGCGGGCGTACGGGCACACGTTACCGCGCGGCGCAAGTGTACGTATCCGACCGGACGGACAGACGGGGCGAGGGACGGCGGCGAGACGCGCGCGCGCTCGCACACACACACAAACACACAAACACACGGGGAACGTGAGAGAGCGAGAGAGACGCGACCGTGCGGTTTTCGCTTAAAATGGCCATTTCGACGCGTTCCGGTATTTGTACGTGCGTACGTGTGCATACGAATGTTTTCCGTTTTGCGCGTGCGCGCGAAACGTACGCGGCGAACGACGGAATCGAAACGCGCGTAGCGTTTCGGCCGACCACGGGCGGCGTGAAACGCGTTTGCGAAAGGAACCCCGAAAATGGCCGCGCGATATTATTGCGATAGCGCAACACCGCGCGTGCGGAGCGGACGGACCGTTTCGAAGATTAAAAGAACGACGCGCGCGCACGAGAAACGCGCGTGAAACACCGAGCGGGGCACGTGTCGCGGAGGTTTTTGTTTTTTTATTTTCGTTTTGTTTCGTTTTTCGGATTTCACGTCAAACCGTTTGGCGCGCGCGCCGAGCACGCGGTGTTGTTTGTGTTTTTTTTTTTTCCGATTCGCGATAAACCGTACAGAAAATCCCGAGGAATGCGCGCGTGCCGACGGCGGCCCATAACCCGACCCGGTTTACGGTTACATCACGCGGTTTTATTTATTTTACGGGGATTGTTTTTTTTCCCCCTCCTCATAATAATACCTTCATGCGCCGCACTCTATTCCGTACCCTATATATTATTATTATTGTTATTACGGCGCGCGCCAGTATAGGTAATATAATACACGCACACACGCACACACACTATACGTAGGTTAAGCGTCTCGTGTCGGGTTATTATTATTATCATTATTTTTTTATATCGAACAATTAACGTCTCGACTCTGTTCCGCGCCCGTCGCCGGTTTCCCCTTTGCCCGTCGGCCCGCACGCCCGACAACCGCGTGCCGCCGCGCGCGCTGCTCCGTCGGAGATCGTAATCGCCAAAGACGCGGCGGAATCTCTTTCGTATCGCAGCCACACGTCGGACGCGTGTACACTCGGGTATGTACGATGCACATTTTAATATCTGCTTCTATATCGGAAGTTCCAAACGCAAATACGATTCGTGTGTACGGGTCGACGGGAAAACGACGCGCTAACGGACAGAGTAGGTGTCATAAAATATATACGAGTGTACACGTGTATAGTACGTGTACTCACTCGACGCATTGACGGCGGAAACAACGCGGCCGTCGGAAAAACTCCCGAACGCCTAAAACGCGTGCTTTAGAGCGTGCGCCGAACGGAAATCAATATAATCGGCGCCGATCGATTGCGATATCCCGTCGTATCGTGTCGCGTAGCACTGCGATCTCGGGTCCCGTAAAGTACCCCGGCCGATGCCCATTAAGTGTACGTGTTTGATGAAAATGTTAGGTCCTCGCGTTTATTATTTGTCACTCGACGAAAAAAAAAAAAAAAAACCGAGCAAATCCCATTTTAAACGGAATACCGTTGACGCAGGAAATATGTTCACGTTTTTATTTTCGCGTTTTCCCCCGTTGCCGGGAAAAGTATATAGAAAGTCTTAAAAAAATATACCTTCGCCGACTAAACGAAAAATTCGCAGCCGTTCACCGTCACTGATTTTAATTGATACGAAAGCAAGTGTTCCGGCCGAAATCATGTTAACAAACAGACAGGAACAATAGACACCAAAATAAATAGTAAAACTTGTGTAGTTTCCGAAAAATCCTGGCACAAACCGTCGTAATCAATATTTCTGGAATAAACGCAAAAAAGTACCAGTCCTTTACAATTGTATTATTATAACTACGGACTTGAACGCCCGGTAAAAATATTTACGAAATCGCGTGTGTCCTTTTGGTACATAGAGATCGACATTTTCGAAAAAAAAAAAAAATGATTCCGGAAAATTTCCTGAAGAAACGGTTTGAAATGTATTATTTTAAATTCCTTAATTATTATAATTATTTTTTTTTTTTTCAGAACTGGGTAACCCTGTTTGTGATTCTGAGCGTAGCGATGAATCTACCGAGCTTTTAGTTTTACAACGATGCGGTCTGAACTCTTTTATAAATATATAAACTATATAAACTCTATTATAACCAAAAATGCTGTTATTCAAGCGAAAGATTGTATTTAATGGCGGATTCGTTTAGATGATTTTTATTATTATTATTATTTTTTTTTCTGCAGTTTCCATAATAATCGGGGAAAACTCGAGGAAAAACGGGAATTTACCGGCACAATAATAATCCGGTTTCTGTTGTTTCCGATTTTGTTTCTTCTCATGACCTAATCCGGTTAAAAAATGGTTCTACCGAGTCCCTGCGAAACAATGTGCCTGCGAGCAGTCCTCTCGTACAGCAAAAACCTGTAGAAATCGCTAAACATTTTAAAAAGCCTGTAAAAACTTAAATTTGTATTTCTTTTTCCCAATAGCGGACATTTTTTTTAACGGTCCCTCGAGTGTCCGGTTTTTTTTTTTTTTTTTTGAGATTTTACCGTATTTTGTTCCGAAATTTACCGTCGCCCGGTCGAATCCCGACTGCGATACACCTGCGGTTATTTTTCTTTTTTTTCTTTTTATAACTTAATACGATCGAATAAATATCATTCGTGTTCGTATAACGATCCGTGTAAGACACGATATACGCCGGTCGTACAGCGAACGTGCGTATACAATTATATTTATATGCGATCGCGGAGATTGATTCGCGCGAGAAAACGTATGTCTCTCGGTCTCTCGCGCGAGTACGGGTTTCCCGATATGTCCAAGACGCTATTTGTGCGCTAATAACGTATTAATCCGTTGATAATTTACCACCGCGCGCGACCGTACAAAACGTTATGGTAATATTATAGTAAAGGAATAAAAAAAAAAAAAAAAAAATGATAATAATAAAAATAATAAACGTTTGTCGTCTTTTTAAGGCACTCGCTCGCGCTGCACGATGATCTACGATGTGCGCGCAATTTACTATTCCATATATATTACAGAGAAAAAAAATAAAAAAACCGCGTTAGGTTTCCTATTTATTTCCCCCCCCCTCGCATACGTGTCTCCTCCGTACGTACATAATGTACGACTAGTATTTTGAAATCAAAATGAAATAGATACATACAGGGCGATTCGCGCATCACAAATCGACAAAGACTCAATGTAACATACAGGAATCGATTTGAAATTTGGTACAAAGATAATCGTCGGGTCGCGATAAAACAATCACCCTGTACGTAATTCGCCGATTAGAAGGCAAACAGCATCCTCGATTAATTCGATGCGATTCATGCAGTAAACCGCATAACGGTTAATAACGGTCAAATTGTACTGGACAGCCATTTATATAGCAATCAGGTTCTCATTGATTACAGCTATTATCCGCCGAGTACCTATTTTAGTTTCAAATTAATCGCCATTAATTATTTTGTTTACGGTTTCGTGGTGCTTGAGACAATTTCCAAATATTGAAAAATAAAATTGATTAAATTAATTTTTGTTCGTACAAATATGGAATATGATCGTTCAACAAATCTATAAGGTTTTTTTTTTTTTTTTTTTAATCAAGTTTAATATTTTTTTCACGGTGAATTCGAAATTATAACAGAATCGATAAAAATTCTAACTACAATTCACAAGAGTGCAACTCGAATAAGCCGATGAAGTTTTCAATTTTCGAGTACGAAATTCCTCGGCAAAACCGTCGTTGGCACCACAGATATTATAAAAGCCTATAGGTCGCGCAAACGTCACGGAAACGGGATGTCCCGGTGTAAAGAAGGGCGCCGTAAAGGTGACGGGTGTTATTCTCCGGGGCGTCCCGGACGACGAATCGGCGCTTGCGACGTACGCCCCCGTTTAACTTCCGACCGTTATAACCGCGTCGGCATATTTTCACGTGCCGGTAAATAACTTCGTTATTTACGAAACAGGCTACGCACTGTAAGTATTATGCGTTCCGGCCCCCGCGTGACTTCTTATTGTGTTTTACACATACACGCGCGGTACACCGTGACTCATCGGACGCGAACGAGGGTATTTAACACCGCGGCCTCGAAGCGCAACAAAAAATAATAATATTCTCGTCGCGTATACACCAGCGGCCAGCGAAAGCCGTGTCGCCCGGAGCGTCTTGGGCGTCCCTCGCGACGGTCCCCGGACCAATACCCTCGTATTTAAACGCGCGATAATAAAACAATTATTTCGTCCCCGGGGCTACGGTCGTGTTATGCGCGGACAATGCGACTGTAATTGTTGCTATTATTATTATTGTGTTATTGTCGCGAATATTGTATTATGTTATAACAAATTGTCAGCCGCCGCCGCCGCCGCCCCCGGGTTCGCGAACCCGACAAATACGGACGAAGCGCGAGCGCCTTCACACACCGTCACGCCGGTCGGTTTATTTAAATCGAATAATTTAATTGTTGTCTGCGCGAGAGCGCGACGAGAATCGCCGGGAAAATCGAAAAATGTCGCCGTTTGGTGTAGGAAATCAATTTGTCAAACTACACCGCACTCGACCGACTGGTACGGAGCCGGCGCGGAGGCGACGAGAACAAGGGCACAATTAATCCGCAAACGTTCGCTTGCTCTAACCCCCCCCCCACCCCGTAGATTTCGTTATAATATTATATTGAGACGTGTTCGGCCGCAGAAGTGGGTGGTTTCGTTTTTGCGGATAATTTTCAAACTGTCCCGAGAGCGGTATAGGGCACAAGTCGGTCATTCGTACAATACAATTTATCGATATGGTCAACAATAGCCGGTTCGAAAACTTTACGTTCTTTTTTTTTTTTCTTCTGGTCTCCCGAAGAATGTTTGAAATAGTATTATTGACTTGTAAGGTCGCCCACAAGAGGGGGGCAGGGGGACAAATCCCCCTCTAGCTTACCTAACCCTCACTTAATTTTCACACTCGTGCGCCCATGTTGACTTGCGCCCGTTACTCGACAAGACCGCCACCGTCGTCCGTACGATATTGGTAGACATGGTAATCATTTTAAAAAACCACTCACGTGCACTTGACTTGCGACATTCGTCCGCGATATCACTCTAAACGTTCTACCAACGCGATATTATTACCTGCAACAAACGAGACATTTCAAAATGAATATATTTTTTTATTTTTTCCCGAAACAACCTTAACGATATATTTAACGCGCGCAGTACCACAACGAGGTCACACAATCAAGATACCTCAGCGCGTACACGACTCGGGTATAAATGAAGAAAAAAAAAAAAAGGGATTGTGTTTCCGATATTATACGCGCTACGTAGCTGTCGATCGGTTATAGATCCGCGATAAACGTAACTGTATACCCATCGCATACTACTCGGCTCGATAAAATAGGTATACACGTATGTATATGTGTATATATATATATATTTTTTTTTTATTATTTTTTTTTTTTTTTTTGTAGGAATCGTCGTCGTCGTCGCTAGTCGTCCGTCTCAACAGATATTTGCGAAAGGCATAATACGTAGGTACACGCGATATCACAAGAATTGTTTGTTAAACACGTCGGTATAATAGCTGGTGTGTATACTGCCGCAGCACAATCCAAAATAGACAAAGCGAACGCGTTAACGCGCTGAATTTCATCCGAAGAAGAAAAAAAATAATAATAAATAATAATAATAATAATAATAATAAAAAAAATATCCAAGCGGTCCATTGGCAAGACACGTTTTCGAAGAGCGTTTCGAATAAAGTAACCTTTTATAGGTACCCATGCAGCATTGTGCATGCACGCTCGAGTATATAATATACCTACACGCAGTCTACTCTCTTTTCTTTGCCGTTGTTTTTTTTTTTTTTTTTTTTTTTTTTGTTCGCATCTAACGCGTGTCAGTCTCGGCTTTTCTGAACTTAACCTTTTGTACTTTGCGCCGCCGCGCCGCAGTATAATGCGATCAGAGACGGCGCGACACTCGCTCGCGTCGCGCAACACGGTATGCCTATACCGATTTAGATTTTAGGGGTGGAATGCATTATCCGAAACGGAACTCGCGCGTTTGTATTCCAAATCGAGTGCTCAACTAGAACCGTATAATACAATTTATAACATTAGCCGGGCGTGCGACGCACACCGTATGCATTATTCATCGGGGATCGCACGTCGACGGCCGGCGCGCCGTGGCCGCGGACGAAACGGATCCGGCGTCGACGGCGAGCGCGCCGGTGACAGGCGCGGACGCGCGCCGATCGCACCGTGTCGCGCGCGGGCCCGCGTTTACGAAACGGTTCGTTCGTGTTGCCGTCGACTATCGTTTTCGCGCGGCGGATGTCCGCGCGGTGTGAAACCGAGTCTCGCGTTTCGGGACGACGGCAACGGCGTCAACAACAGTGATCGCGCACACGCATGGAGTTTCCGTTTTTGTTTTGTTTTTTTGGCGGAAACACCCCTGCACCACGGCAACGGGTAAAAACGGCCGACGACACTCTGGTCGGCGTCGTTTTTCGTTGGCCGCGGTTCGTCTTTACCGGATAAAAACCAAACGGCTTTGCGTACGGGAACCGCTCGACAATTACCGCCACGTATTATGTACTTCAAATTTCTCTCCTAAAAACACCGGCACGCTCGTCGGCGGTATCGGCGGCCCACATTTCGAACGTTCGAACTTAGCACCGGTTGACATTTTCAGATTGGCTTCGCGCTACACGGTTTCTCCGTAAATGGCGCCCTTAATTTCGATCGCTATTTATAACATTTTTTTCACGCGTTTTCACGGGATTTCGTTCGGCCGTTTTATTAACGCGTGTCCGTTATACAAAATACGACGTGCGTACACACATAATATTGCGCGCGCCGCACGGCCGTAACACGCAATATCGGGTTAGACGACGTACGTATGAAAAAAAAAAAAGAAAAAAATGAGTGTTTTATTTTAATACTATATTATGTGAAAGCGCGTTTGAAATTGTATTTTACACGCGGTATAAATCAGATCGCCCGGTATACGCGCGGGCAATGAAAATAATATATCATCGGGATTGACACCTTACCTATAGTACACGCCGCAGCAGCGATATAGCCGCAGTCGGGGAATACTAAGTTAACAATGTCTCGGATTTCATAAAACTTTCAACGCGCTATAAGGTTTTTTTATTATTATTATTATTATTAATATTATTTACGGACGGGCCGACGGCGATAAATCTCTCGATGCACCAAACGAATAAAACACGTTTTCGTTTTTATTATTATTCTTATAATTAATAGAGGAGCAGCGCGTTAAACACATTTTCAGAGTCGAAATTAATTGTCTAGCGTATAGTGGCGCAGTGTTTAAACGAAATGAAATAATATAATAATAACCCAATTACATTTTGTTAACGGAGTACACGCAGCAGCCGCCCGCGCGTTTATTTTAGTATGGAATATTAATGGCGTCTACTTAGCGAGATTAATTCTTATAGAATATTCTGTGACTGCGTTCAAATTGTTTTTTTTTTTTTGTCACCGTTGAGTTATTTCACGCGTGTTAACGCGAGGACGTATACACAAATTCTGCGCCGGAAACGAGAAGAAACAATTTATTATCCGAAAAGAAAAATTCCATTCGATGTCGAGGTGGCATGGAAGAAAGGGGGGAGGGGGGCGGCAATAGTATTATTATAGTGTCGATAATTTAAAATGACCTTCGAGACAAAAATTGTCAACCCCGAAACAGTAGCGCGTAGGTAAACTCGCTGTGTGAATAAACCGTGCAAGAAAAAAATCCCGACCATACTTCGCACCGCGGGTAGACCACACTGTTGTAGGTGGAAAGTTGGCTGGGTATATTATAGGCTCATTTAGTCCATGTACCGAAAGAAACGACAAAAGGTTGCAATCAAAAAACGATTCTTAGTGGCGGTCGATAAACTGTCAAACTGTCCAAGTGTGTACGGTGTTGTACCTGTAGTTTTTTTTTCTCCCCTCGTGATCCAGAAATCAACAGGAATTACCACCGGTATAACGTCGGCGTTTCCAGAAAAACCGTTTAAAATCCGTTGAACAAAATGTTCAAATAAAATATCGTCGGTCGGAATGTGATCTCATCTCGACTTAAACGGCGCGGACAATTTCGAGTATTTTTACTCAATCGGGAAAAAAAATAAACCGAGAAAATCGCCGTTTACTCCTTTTGTACACCTAATCCGCCATTCGTCCCCTACAACAATCCCGTAAATCTCGTTGTCGGAGCGCGGGGTCGAAACATCGCGCCGCCGGCAATTGTCAAAGGCGAACGCGCGGCGAGGCTTTTTCCACCGGAGGTCATCAACCGCCGCCCACTGTCAAGCCTGTCGTCCGCTTCGCGTCGCGGTGTTCGCGGTCATTCGCGCATCGCACCGTCGACATTCTTCGCGAAACGGGCGGCGGTTCGAATTCCAGTCCGCGCGCGGTGACGGAAATGTGCCGTTCGCGAGCGTTTTTTTTCGTTTTTTTTTTTTCATTTTTCGCACGCGCGCGCGCCGTCTTTAAACGCCGTTCGGGAAAACATCTCGGCGCGCCCGCAGCGTATTGTCGTTTGTTTTGCGCCGGGCGATCCGCAGCGTACACGACTCGCTGTTGCGCTGATAATTTTCGCGCGCGCGACTCGCGAAAAGCGTTCGTTTGTTTGTTGGTTTTTTTTTTTCTGAACGCACACGCGCTCACGCCGTCAAACGGATCGCGCGCTCTCGTGCGCGAGCTGCCGTACGGTTGCCGCGCTGCTATTTGCCGCGGCGCGTATAGGCGCCCGTACGATATTATCGTTGAAAACGACGTTTCGGAAAACGGATTTTGAAAAAACGATACCTGCGCGTACCGGCCGGTGCGTGTAATGCACGGGAACGGGGCTATTAACGGAACGGACGCGATAGATTCGTGACGACCGGTTTCGTTCCGTGCGCCGGAGATTTAAGCGGGCGCACTCAAAGACCGGACCTTCTTTTCGTGTACCCGTAGAATACACGCGCGCGTGATTGTGCGGGGGTAATAACAGTTTGGAATCAGAGTGTCGTCGCACTGCGTTTTCTCGATTTCCCCCCGCCCCTTAACCTCCCCACCCCAAACTCCCCCCCCCCGTTGAAAAATCGCCGGTCGCGTCAATAAATTACGGCCGTTAATAAGGCGAACGCGCGCGCATACCACGTGAAAAAAATATTGTTATTATTATTATTATTATTATTATCATCGTCGTCGTCGTCGTCGTTATTATTATGATTATTATGCGGCACCGGCCGCGCGAGAGGGGGTGATGGAGGGGGGAGGGGGGCGGGAAAGGCTTAACCGTCACGTTTAACCGGCGCGTATTAAAATAATAAATTAACGAGGCTGATGTATTGGATCATTAGCGCCCCGGTACGGGAATTACAGGCACTCGTCGCGAGTCGTATTATTATATTTCGTACCGCGGTCGTTGCGGGTTCGCCGTTTTTTTTTTTTTTCTTTTCCCCCCGTAGAGAGAGCCCATTATTTAGGTTCGTCTTTTTTTTTTTTCCTGTTTTCTTTTTATCGTTATTACTCGTAATATATTACACGCGTGGCGTAGACGACGGCGCGGTACACCGCGGCACAATTCGCGAGGCCGAACGAGTCTCGTCAGCCGCGGTATCACGAGGTTTTTAGCCGCGGCCTCCGGGGCGATCGTACAATAATAATATAAAAAACGTACCGTAATCGCATTTCGTTCGTCCGAGACGCTTTGTGTTTCGGTTACTCGCGTCATTATTATTTTTTTTATTTGTTTTCAGTTCTATTGTCAGTCAATGGCGTTATACGTTACACACGACGATATATTGCCGTATTTGTTTTGAAATATTCGGGCCGAAACACAGAACACCCGGAAGTTTGGGAAAATCACAATATTACTTGTACTCGTACAAGTTGCTCTCGCGGTCACGAAACCGAACCGCCGATGAAATTGAAGACGAGCGCACTTACGTACAATAATGCAATACACATTTTTTTTTTTTTTTTTTTTTTTTACACGCATCATACATAGTTTCATCAACGCCGCGTTTATCGACGTTAACGGTTTCGAAAATTAAAATTCAATTATTATTATTATTATTATTATTTTTTTTTTTTTTTAATCGCGTATCTCGCCGCTCTAAGACTTAACTCGATTACACTGACATATATTATGCATACACGCGCGCAGCCGACTGTGTACACATATATAGACTGTTTTATACATGCACAGGTAATTCACTTGCGCGTTACCACAAACTGCTTATCGGATTATACCGCGGAACTTCGCCTAACCTATCATGTCCAACATCTTAACGGCGCGCAATATCCAACGGCGACGCGGACTGCGCCAGACTATGTTGTACATTCATTGGGTGTATGTTTTTTATAAAACGAACTCGCGGCACCCGTTTCTCGATTATCGCGATACATTCAAACGTTGCCGAGGGGTGGTGGGGGGAAAAGGAGGGGGAAACCGCCGAAAACGAATAGTGGCTTAATATTGTTATACGATCGAATCTGTAGTTTTTTTTTTTTTTTTTATAGATTCCGTGCGAAGCTGTAACGCGGTTCTCCGGACGACACCGTAATAGGGAAAAGGTGTACAAAGTGGCCATATCGGGTTTAATGGTCACGTCTTATTATTCTGTCGCAGATAAATAATAACAGCTGGTTATATCACGCGGATTGATTCATTGTTATTATATTTATCAGCTGATAAACTACTAATGATAAAAACATGTTTATAAACATATAGTAATTAATGTACCAAAATTATTTTTTTTCGAAATCTATATAAGTTTTTATTTATTCTAGAATCGATCAAAACCTAATTTACTAGTTAAAGTCTTAGTTCAAGTCAGAGTGGAACTTTTTATTTACTTGCTCAAAATTTTTTTTGATTATAAATTACGATTTCTGACCTATTTAAGTTTACACTATCCTAAAGTTTTCAAAAGAAATTCCCAGAATGTGACACTATATTGAACCTCAGGATGGCCACTTTGAACACCTTTTCCCTACCGTTTAAAAACTAAAGGATTTGCGTACATGTTTTACTATACATATGGATTACTCCAAAAGCTCTGGCAAATTAAAAACGAACACACTGACGACAAATGCGACGAAATTGATATTCTGAACGCAGACGGGGACGTATTCATCGAGTGTGCAGCGACAACGTCCCGCGGATATTCAAATTTCATTAGTTTTTCCGGCACTCGAATTTCGACACCGCGGGAACAAAAATTGATTTGCTAAACCGTTTACAAAAGGCAACCGTCGTCACCGTCACGTGTGCAACGTTTGTGTTTTGGATGTCGTGTAGTGATTTTTCCGTTCCGTTCTACCGTTATGCCCGGGGCCGCGTTCCGACTCGTCCGTCCGTCCGTCCGTCCGGCGGTTTTTCAGAATCGGAGAAAACCGAGCCGCGGCGAACAGTGCCAACAAGACGATCGGCGGTGATTATTTGTTGTTTTCTTTTTCTTTTTCTCTCCATTGTGTCCGATATTTATACGATACAGAAGTAGCCGCGCCGCTCGGTTTTACAAGTATTACTGTATTACCGCAACGGTCCGTATGAAATAATACGCATACACAACAATATCGCTGCCATCTTTGGTGCGAACGCCGCGGGTCGGCGCGCGGCGCATTTAATCGCCGATAATAAATCGCGTTTCGCGAGCCAATAAAAACGGATGTCATATCCTATAGAGACGCTGGCAGCGCTGCAATTATTATTATTGTTATTATCATCGTTATTGCTGTTGTACGCGGTCGCGGTGACGTGAAGATAATAATATTATTGTCGTGTATGCGATATTCCAGTGTCGTACACGCGGACGGGTTCGCCGCTTTTTCTTCCGCCCGTCGGCGGCACCGTATCGCGCCGCGTTATTATTTTCATGCCCTCGCGGCGATCCGTCGCTACCCGGGCGTGTGCGTGCGCGTTTTGTTTTTTTTTTTTTTTTTATTACGTTCGATTATGATTCCTCATTAAAAAAAAAACAAACAAACAAACCCCTTTTCCGACACTGCGAACCGCGTACGTGTGCCGGACATTTGTGTTCGGCAAAACAACAACAATAGCCGTAACACGCAAACTGTTATTGTGTACTGCCCGTACGTCGTCGCCGTCTTGCTGTTCGACGGCCGTCGCGCGAACATTACATTTACAAAGCATAAAAAATACGGCACGTAGTGTCGTTTGTCGTGTTCGACGACAACGAGCGCGGGCCCGTGACCGGCGTGACAACTGCAGCGCTCCCGCGACTTCCAATTAATACATTTATATATAAATAAAAAAAAAAAAACAACAACGCAATAATCAATACGAACCGTACCGTTCCCGCGTTGAAACCGTCGAAAAACCGGCCGCGATCGATCGAACGGGGCAACGGTCGCGCGTATTTTTCTCGTTTTCCGTAAAACCCGGAGAAACCGCGCCCGCGCCCGCGCGTACGTTCCGGACGACGCGTGCGTTTCGTATCCGCTTGTGCCGCGTCCGGACGAACGGCGCGATCGGGGCACGCGGAACCGCTACGACTGCAAGACGGACCGAACAATCGAATCGTCTGGGTCGTGCGTCTTCGCTCGACTCGTAATTTATACGCGGCTGCACGCCCGCCGTAATCCGGCATTGTAACACCAACCGCGCACGACCTTTACGCGGTCCGGACGTGAATCGAAATCCGGCGCAGACTCTCGTGTGCGGTCGGTATTCATGCGTCCGACGCGAAAAGAGCAATATCATCCCTCTCAACTCTGTCCAGACGTTTTGCATTTATTGCATAAATTTAAAATAATTTAAAAAATGCTGCGACAATGCTGTATGTGCGCCGCCGTCCCCGTTCCAGTATGATCAAATGACAGGAGCGCGGGAAAAAAATTGCTACGCGAGCCCCTCCCACCGAACAGAGACGGCCTGCGGTCGGGAACGCTCGCCTAAACACCCGTATACCAGAGTTCCTAATGCGCTACCTGACTCGCGGGCGCCCGGAGGGGAGTGCAAGACGCGTCATCTACCTCCGGTCTGTACTGAAAAATCGCGAATATAATTTTAACAGTGAGATAATTTAAATAATTTTGTTATAATTTGTCGGCGTTTTCGCCCGGGCGGGTTATTATCTAGGGTCGTACGCGATAAAACACAAAAAAAAAAAAAAAAGTAATTCGAGACTTTACGAAAACAACACTGCCCCCGCCCGATTTCCCGCGGACGCCCGTGTCGGCGACGCGCGTATCGTGTACGCGTACGCGCGACGTTCCGTTAACGCCGCTCTGGCCGAATGAACTACGCGGTTTGGATTGCGACGTGCAGTAGGCGATAATAAGGGGAAACCGCGCCGCACCGCGATCTCCCCACAGTCAAACAATTATCCGTTTCACCGTTTCCGACACGAACCAACGTCCGGATTGAAAACAAACGACGGTTCGCCGCGGTGTTTTCGAAATCACACCCTCATTCCGCGCACATATTTGTAACGCCCCGCGTTACAGGCGAAGAAAATCAATTAATATTTTTGTTTTCTCGCCCCGTCCGCGCCGGGGGGTCGAAAATTCCCCGAAACGCGGCCGGTTCGTCGTTTTTTACGAGTACAACCAAAAACCTACGGAACTCGTAGCGTGCGCGCGTCGCACACGCCTAGACCGCGGACGGCGAATACCGTATCGGTTCTCGGTTGTTTATACGATACAGACTCCGGTTCATAAATGCGAACGATTGTTGTGAAACGTCCGAGTCCGTATGACGGTGAGCAGTACAAATTTACGGCACAGCCCGGAATAGTACGGCGGCCGTTTTTTTTTTTTTTCCGCGGAGAGCCGGAAACGCGATGTTTTCCTTTTGGGACTGAACGGATTGATTCCACGCAGAAACGCGGACGGCTCACCAGAAATCTTCTCCGGTCGCGCCGTTGTCGTCGCAAGAATCCGCCCCGTACAGTGTACAGGTGTACAGGCGTACATATGTATACATAGGCACACACGTACAGCGTATTCGTAAATAGATCCCCGCCGGTATAAACAACATTTCGTCGTCGCACGTCCGCCTCTTATCATATATTACGCGGTACACCTACCGCGTTCTCCTCGAGAGTAACTCGATCCCAAATATAATAATATTATAATCTCGAGAAAAAAAAAAAAAAATGAAAAAAATATTTTTCGTAATACTATATGCCATACTATTATATCATCGATTACTGAATATCATAATGACGGCGCGTATTATATTATTACTTATGCACTCGCTCACACTCACTTACTCACTACTAACTTACGTACACACACACACACACACACACACACACACACACGCACACAATACCGTCTCGTTTTTCCGAGCATTTGCACGTGACAGTCGCGTGACATTGAACGTTATTGTCGTGTGTGTTATTAACACGATACATTTTATTATTATACTGCGTTATTACGGTCTCAATGGCGGACAAACGTGTGTATGAATATATATATATTTTTTTTATAAACGCGTCGGATCGTAGCCAAGAGACGTTGGCCGACTCAATTATATTTTATTATTATTATTATTATTATTATTATTATCATCATCATCGGGAGAGGTATGGCCGCTCTCGTATAATCCTATTTTATTGTTATTAGTTTATTATTATTATCGTTATTATTTTGAGGCGGACACTCAATTTTCAACCTTTTTTTTTTTTTTCTTTTCCTGTATTTATGAAATATCATCGCCTCGACCTTCGGAATTACAATATACGACCGCGACGGCGAAAAAGCGACCGGCATTTCGTGTACTTTTAAAATACCCATACACGCCGTTTTTTTTGCGGCTGAAACGAAATCGATCGATTCTATGTGCGGTCTAACATGTTTGATTTCTATCGGTTTTCGGCGTTTTAACTGTATTGAAAAAAAACAAAATAAAACAAAACAAAACGGACATACTTCGCACGATGGGCGGGACACTGTTGTAGGCGAGAAGTTCGGAAGGTAAATAGAGGGGGGGGGGGATAAATTCAATGTCTATTTGTACGCAAACGGTTCTGCAGAACGGAGTTCGGTTGTACGTGTTTTGAAAAACCGAAACATTTACGATTTGAAAACAATTACGTTTTTCGTAAATTTTCCCGGTTTTTCCTATTTACTACCTCTGAAAAAACCAAAATAGACCTCCCTTAAAGTATCATCCCGATGATAATAATAATTCTCCGTTTTTTTTCTTATTCGATTCTGCCACTTACAATTGAATTTGTATAAAATATTGAAAATAATAATGATAAACAGCGCCGTTCTTCGACATACGACATCTGCAAAGAACTCATATTGTCTCTCCATAACGTAAAACGGTCCACTCTAGTACTACAAATCGTTCGCCATCTAGGAAAATATTGTCAAATTTGTTGTCTTCAATGTCCGATTCGTCCTCAATAAAATTTGCGTCAGTCGAAATACGTATTATTTTATATTAAAACAAATGTTCTTAAATTTACAGGCAGATTATTCAAATAATAAACGGTAATTTTTTGTTTTTTTTTTTTTTTTTTTGTAATCACGTAAAATAGGTCGGTAAAAAAATGATAACAGAAACTACGAAAAAAAACCGCAAACAGCTAATCTGCAGAGTTCAACTGGGACTCGATCGGGCGAGATAAACTCATTAACCGTCCTGTGTAACCAATGATCAAGGAGCTGACCGGCACTGTACAACGGGACCGGCGGCGCACATTGGGGGGGTGGGGCGGTGTCCGGGTGTGTCGACGAACACCCTTCAGAAAATCGGTGGGCGCCTGGCGAGTTTAGATGGTTTTTTTTTTTTATGTACGTTCGTTTAATATTAACAGTGTTGATTTGTAATTGAGTTTTATCACGCCCAAACTCGCATTCGAACGGTGGGGCGCGCGGGTACCTAGTGATTTATATGATCCGTCGCCCTTGTGAAAAATGCGCCGTGCGCCACCGGACAGGACAATAAGGTCATTGATTGTACAGTTTAATTACACGGTTCGGCCGCGCGTTGTACGGCTGGCCCTGAGCGAGTCCCCGTGTAGTCTGCGCGACCGCGTTTGTTTTTTTGTTTTTTTTTCCCTCTACCATACCGCGACGGAAACAAACAGATAACGTAACGCGGTCCTCTTAATTCCGGCGGCGGCGGCGGCGACGACGACGACGACGACGACGGCCGCCGCCGCGTATATTAGCGCCCGTGTATTGTAGTGGCGCACGGTACACGACGGTCAGACGCGCGCCTATCAATCACGCGCGGGAACCGGTAAATCATTATTTCAATAAGCAGGCGCCGCGGCGGGCGGGCGGGCCGGCGGGTTTCCGGATAATCGAAAAATCGTGTCCTTCCCGCGCCGCCGCCGCCGTCGCCGCCGGAGACCTCGCGCGCGCGCGCGCGCGCCGCGCGGCTCGTTCCCTCCCACGCGCCATCGCTCTGGCCGCACAACAATAATATTACGACGGAACCGTCCGCGCGGTCGGTCGGTCGGTCGGCCGCCGACTTTCCGTCTCGTTCTCCCGAAAACGTAAACACACGCGCCGCCGCCGCCGCTGTCCGCCGATCGTTCCGTACGCGTCGCACGCGGTTTCGCCACCGCCGTAGCCGTCGTGATCGCGCGGCCGTCGGCGTCACGGTCCGACGCGCGGTTAAACGGCCGCTCGTGCGCGATAACACGCGTGCGTGGCGGCCGGCTCTTTTCACGGCCGGGCGGTCCGCGTCCGGCCGCGCGGCCGGACGCCGCCGCGCGGCACCCTCGGTTTCGGCCGCCGTTGATGACGGCGGGCGCGACCGGGGGAAATACGCGCCGGCGGCCCGCGGAACGTCCCGGACGGCACGGACGAACGATAACGACGACGGTCGTCCGCGAAACCGCGATTTCCGCGTGCGTGTTCAAACGGCGAGTCCGATTCACGCGATGACGCGAACGGCGAAAACGAATTCGAAAAAGGACGCCGATTTGTCGCGGGCCGCACGCTCAGAAATCTGGCGCGGGTTCTACACGGCGGCGGCGCGTTAGGGTTTCTGTTTCGCTCTTCGGAGATCGCCCGAAATCGAAAAACGTCCGACGGTTGCGATGAACACGTAGTAAACAACAACGTACGATCCGTTCGGAGAGCGCGGGTGTGTTGTTATCGGTTTTTCTCCTCCGCGTACTCTCCTCTCACCACCGCCCGGGTTGCGCGCGCGCGGACGAGACGTCCCGTCGTCGTCGTCGTCGTCCGTCCGCCGCAGTCTCCGTCTCCGAACACGTCTGCTAGGTATTGTCATTGTTATGGTTTACGTTACGGGCGCGGGACGGCGACCGTACCGTACCCGGCGTTATCGCGCGGGCCGGGACGCTCGTCGGAGCCCGATAACCGATCGGACGGCGACGCGAGGGGAGGGAAAACACGCGCGAGAAAACCCCGGCTCGGGTCGCGCACACGCGCGCGTCGTCGTTGTTATTACGTTATAACGCCGCCGTCCGGTCCGCAGCGTCCGACGCGATACCGGAGTAATAACTCAATCGGATCGTCGACCTCGCGCGGCCGCGGAGGCCGCGGCCGTACGCACTCGACGTGCCCGTACGGCGTACCCGCACGTATGCGGTGCCAATCATATTGTACGCACCGGTGAGTGAAACACCACGGTGCGCGTCTTGTGCGCGCGCGCGCGCGTGTGTGTGTGCGTGTGTATATACGTACACCGTGTTGCGGCGTTTCTCGAACTGTGGGCCGCGGCCCGCCGGCGAGTCCCGTGAGTCAGTTTACCGGTGGGTCGCGAAAATCGTATTGGTTTATACGGATTCGAAAAAAATGTGCGTTTTCCGTTTCTAAGCGGAACGTCGGGAGAATGCATTGGTCTCATAATGTTTTGTTTTGTTTTTTTTTTATCCGTAAAAAATAACTTTTCTACCAGCAATCCGACACGCGTCCCCCCCCTTACTTTTCTGCCCTCGAGTGCGCCGGACGTCCGCGCATACCGCGCGCACGTGCCCCGGTAACACCACCGCCGCCGTCTCGCCGTGCCGTTATCGTCGTGTGGCGTCCGCGCGTTACGCACAATAGCACAGACGATTCTTCGGCCGTCGGGCCCCCCCTGCCCCGCCCCCCCTTGGAACGTTTCATCGCGGCGAAACGTAACGCGGTAACGGCGTATCGAAAAAAACGAATAAACACCCGAATTTTGAACGGCTACAATGAGAACGGACGTTACACGATCCGCGAGCTCGAATTGTCCATCCCCGCCGACGTACCGCCCGTTCCTCCGAAAAGAGAACAAATTTAAAAAAAAAAAAAACCCCGAATATTTCTAAGGCTCGTAAACAACTCGAAAACCGGACATAGGGAGATGGGGAAGAACAACCAGCGTTTTTCCGAACGTTCGCTGTCCAAAAACCGCCGCCTTGCATAGGTCGACGGTCGGACCGAGGTGCTCGTTGAAAGGTCGTACGAAATTACGTTTGATAAAAAAGTATAGGTGCACACGCACCGTAACAGAAAAACCGATGTATTCCGCGATTCGCTCGAAAAAAAAAACCGTACGCCCGAAAGACCCGTTAAAACACGCGCACGTAACGCAGATAAGCGCGTGAATTCCATTTTTTTTTAACTACATTATGCAGTTGTATTTTCGTTGATATTATTAATTCGCGTAAATATTTAGTATTTGCATAATACATTATAATATTGCACCTATAAATTATTTAAGCCACGCATAGAACGTTACGTTACGACGTTTCGTAGTGTATAGCTTAACCATAATAATGTCTTGTTAGTAGGTCGAATGTACAATAAAAATATATCTACGACCGCTTTGGATTGTTTAAGTTGCGCGTATAGATAAAGAAAGGCGTTTTGTATGATACATAAACGCAATTGTGCTAGTTGCAGTACGCAATAACTTACGAGTCTATGGTCTATCCGAAATCGATTTTGATTACGATATTCAATGTCTAACGATTTTTTAGAAATAGGTGTTACGCCGCGGTGTAACATACAGCGTCCATATACATTTTGTTAATTAAAAAAGTATGTGTGTGTGTGTGTGTGTGTGTGTGATAAAGTCAAATTTATGCCGCCCGAAAACACGCAAGTAATAATTAATAAATTATAATGGCTATTAATTAAGTTCTAATTTTTATACTCTCGCATACGTTTCGGTCGTTTGTTTAGTTATTTATTTATTTATTTTTTTTTTTGATCGATTTCTAGTTCACTACACCGCGCGCTATTTAATGTAAATTCGAACGCGCTGCCGAAAATCCGAAGATTCGAGGCTGAATGTTTTAAATGGATTTTCCGCAGTGCCCAAATTTTCGGATAAAGTCGAATTCACGTTTAAAAATTTAATAACAATGGATAGATTATGACTTTTGCTACGGGTCCCCCGAGCTTTCCTCTCCGCGGCGTTTAATAATTATCAAAGGTACACAAGGACCGAAACTATATGGAAATGTTTCGTCTAACAACGCCGCTATCTTTGATGTTAAACTTCTCTATCTCTCGCTCCTTCCCTCGCGCGCGCGCGCGCACACACACACACACACACACACACACACACACGCTATTTAACGGGTGTAGCCGGACTCGCGTTGTTTATTATGCTATCTTTGTACAGCGACCGTATGCGGTTATCGGTGCGTTTCTTTATCGGTTTGACTATATTAAAATAAACCCGTACACATATTCTGTACAGACGGAGCGTTCAGTATGATAACGACGCGTGAAAGTGGGCGGAGCTCTTGGCGGGCACACTAAATGTGAAAAACGCCGAGCGTTTTAATTGGCCGTGCTCGCGACCCAGAGTTGCTGTCCTCTCGCACACTTCAATCACACATCGTCATTATCGCGGTGTCTTGTCTCTCTCGATCCGTTCGACAGGACCGCGCGCCCCGCGGTCCTCGGGGCTAATGGGACCGCCGCCGTTTACGGACGTCTCGAAATCTACGCGCGCGCAATAACGCGTGTTCGATTGATCGCGGAAAAACGACGTCTGTCTATAGCCGGCAATAGAAAGCGGCGAAGCACAAAAAAACGGTACAATATAGAGACGAAAACAACGTCGTTAACAATATTATTCCGTCGCTATAGATTATGCGTCTCGTTTGTTCCGCGGCCGAGGAGAATTCAGAAAACACGCAAGTACAATACGGGCCGTGTCCGTTGCGCCGTTGCGGATAATCCTCGGGCCGACCCGGTCTCGTCGAAGGAATACGATGTATACGAGTATTATGTTATATTATATTATTTTTCAGCGTGATATTGTAATTTTATGATGATAGATTGAGGACGGGACCGCGACAAGACACAACCGAGGGCACACAACGTTAAAACACGGCTATATATTTTTATTTTTTTTTTTATCGATACTTATATTATATCGCATCAATGCGCACAATGGGTTACGTTATTATATTTTATTATTGTTGCCGCGTATCGATCCGAACGCGGCCCGAAAGAGCGTATACAATATGCGTGTATATATTATTCGCTTTAATGCCGTGCACGTTTTACATAAATAAATATCAATTTTCTACTTTTCTGTGTCTATTTTGTCGGTGCGTCGAGAACGGCGATTGTTTTTCTTTTTTGTTTCGCGGTTTAACACCCGCAATCGATGTTGTGCGCATGTCGTATACACGCGCGCGTATTAACAACCAAACGGTACGACCGCGGTGCAGATACAATTTTTTTCGGCTTCTCAAAAACGCTCGAAAATTCGATAAAAGTTATTCGACAAGTACGTGTATATTGCCGTAAGAATATATATACACTGACCAGTGACTCGTGGCGACGAGTTTTTAATTTGTTTTACTTTCGTTTAAAAATTCAAATCGTAAAAACCATCAATATGATAGGAATTGCGTTCGATATTTTTCGGTCGTTCGTGCGAAATTGTTCGCGATAAGCTCGGAAATCCGGAAATTACTTATAGTCGGTTTTACTCAGCGGTAAAAACAAAAGTCGAGTTTTTCAATATTTTTTTTTTTTCACACTTTTATGGAAAATTTCAAAAATATTTATTATTTCCGATTCTTTATACGCGCGCAATTTATTAGACGCGTTATTTTTCTCCTCGCGGTTAACATAATATTTATTTTATTTTATTCGTACGCCGCAGCGTATAAATTCAATACGGCATTATAATAATATTGTATTCACAACAAATTGCGCATGGATACATAGTAATAAAAGTAACATAATACGTTACGATATATTTCATTTTATTTTGTAATCCGTTTTATAGGCACCTATACGTTGTGTACACTACCGCACTAAACGTACGGTCACCGTACATTTAAAACACATATATTTATAATTTCCTTGCTATCCGCGCAATTATTATGACGTGGAATCGTATGCGCGTACGTTCGTTTTGAACGTGAATAGAAATTGCCTTTAATTGAACAACTACATTTATACTCTTTATACTCGTATACCAGCTAACATGTTAAAATACTTGTTTTTGAAATGTATAAATCTTGTTTCATTATTTATTAAAAAAAAAAAAATAATAATAATAATAATATAATACTATATATATATATATATATATACGATTTTTATCGTAATCTGTACGCGGGCCGTTAGCTATTAACAATTGGATATACCTACACTAACAACCGGTTTAAACGCCGCGTCAACTGACAGTGCGTATATTATATTATGTTTTTTTTTTTTTTTTTTAAATTAAAAAAAAATAATAATAATAATCACTCCGGTTGTACTTATATTTGATTGGTTTTGTGTATGGGAATTCATATTGACAAAGTTGTATTGTAATCCTGCCCCTCTCCACCGATATACCGGCGAATGTAAATCGTAGAACGTTCCTTATTGTTCCCTTTCTAATCCCTCGTCTTCGTTCCAACTTCTATAGAGATGTTCTCGTGTCCTCTCGTCGGTCTTATAACGATGGACGAAATCGTGTTGATCTTGGTCTTGATCGAGACGTATATAGTACAAGGTCGGACCTCTAGAATTTATTTACGGTCGGGGCAATTACCGTAGACGTAATAAGGGGGCCGGACTGTAAATGTTCGTCTGAATTTTTCATCTCGAAACGAGTGGTTTTTAACACAAAATGTAAGTGTACGATTCTGGTTACGGTATCGTGGAAAAAACACACAGATATTAATTGTCGTGTTTTTTTTTTTTATGTATTTCAATTTTGCCCGGACATTAAATATCGACAATGTATTATAGTCGATACACACAATATATTAAACCGTGGTAAATACATTTTTTCGGTAAGGGGGATAAGGGGGATGCTACGGGAGCGGCATTCGCCCCTAGAGCCCCCTTCCGCCATTCTGTCACTATAACATTTCGGTCGACCGGCCAATAAAATACATTAGTACGTCACGAAAGATCTCACGTTTTCATCTCGCACGTTTACCATTATGAAACGGACATTTTCGGAAAAATATCTTAATAATAGCTGTAATATTTTTATAGGCGTTTTGGTAACTATACACGACGCGATATCGCGCGCCACCGATACGATCTCGAAATGCGTATAATCGTATGCATTACGCCGCGTAAAATAAAAGTAATAATTTTTTATTATTATTTTTTTTTTTTTTCGTTTTCGACGGTCATTACTTATAGTCCGGGCCGCCGCAGTGGCGATACCGGCGAAAATTTCTCACGCGCGCGTACGGCCGTATCGTTTATTCAAAAAAACGCTGCGATATTACTGTATTAATCGATAGTTGCAACAGGTACACATTACGTACGTGGTATTATAATATCTAACACTGTTATTATGTATCGCATCTCCCGTCTTGGCTGTACGGTATAGATGCGTATATTGTACGAAATAATATGCGCGCAGGTATTATATAAAGGAGGGCTGAGTGAGAAGGGGGGAGGGGAGCGAGAGAGGGGGGCCAGAGAGGGAGATTATTTTAAAAGATACGGAATAATAATAATAATAATAATAATTAAAAAAAAAACGCGTATACTTATAATATTACCGCGAGTGCGTTGCGCGTATTATGCACGGTCCAAGTTTGGAAAGCTGCCAAATTGGCGGTGCCTATGTAATTTAGAGTATTATAATGGACGGTCCGCCGTGCTGATTGTCCGACTATTTTAAAATAGAATAATAGTAATAATGATGATAATAAGCGGTAAGACAGTAGGACGGGAGAGAAAAACTCGCACCCAGTAGTTATAATATAATGCTGCGGACGGGCTGCAGACTCGGATCACGTCGCCGTCGTCGCCGGTCCGTTATAATAAAAGTCCGGAGCGTAATACGTCTAAGGTACGTCGTCAATCCGGTTTTGGAGTGGAAAAAAAAAAATATCAATTATTTCAATTATTTTTTTTTTTTTTTTTTATTTCACAACCGCGCGCACACATCGTATAGTACGATAATATTCGCGTGCTCCGGAGATTTCGCCGAAACAAATAACAATTATCGGGACACGCGGGACTACCACAAAATTATTTTCAGGACGCTGCCGGATATTATTATTATTCTCCTTCTTCTTCCGTACGCCCGATAAGGAAAGCTTTCGCGGAACGCGCGTAACCTCAAATATATACATTACGACATCGGTTCGTCCTCGCAGCATTCGTATGTTTTTTATCTTCGCGCGCGGTCATAATATCGAAATAACGCTCGATCTGTCGTGCGAAACCATAGATAATATAAGCACAATGGATATGCCGCTCCTATAATAAGGGGCCGCGTTCCGAAATGTGAACGGGAGGCAGACTGCTTATACGACCGTTCTCGCTCACACAGCAAGGGGTTTTTATCATTAATTATATTTCACAATGATAACAACTCGACCAACGTATTTGCATTTGAATTGTTGTCAAAAAACAATTTCAAGTATTCCAATAGAATGTTGATTTTTATTTAAATTTTTAACAGCGAAACAATTTCCAGTAGATATTTCAATACAATTTGGTATTGTTACTATCGTATTTTTCACGAAATTAAAAAGATTAAAAATGATAAAAGAAAAAATCGTACCAGAGCTAAATAAACGAAACTTATCCATTTCAGACACGAATAAATTTAATTGATCACCCACTATTATTGTACCAAACTCTCGAAACACGAGTTGTACATTTTGTTTTTTCTAATAGCGTATTATGTAGGCATATAATTATTATTTATAATGAAATTTGAATGTTTTTGTTAAAATATTAATACATAATAAATAATGATTATGTTCGTTGGCCTCTCATGGCCTGATCCATTCTAATATTATTATCTATGTGCGAAACTCGTAATTTCTGTTATCACGGGGGACGAAATGCCTTATCACCGTCGTCGTGCAGCAGCGCTGACGGGTACGTTTATCGCCGTCAGACCGACGAAACGTGTACTAAAACACAATGCTATCGCGCACCCATATCCACAACTTGAATGCCTGTAACGGTTACCTTAGCGCGGACAATATTGTCGTATTTTACATACGCATTCTATAGAACACAGATAAGAAAGCGTATTCTAGAATCACGTTCGAAAAGTAAAGCGGATTTTATCGACCTTATATAATATGGCCATCGGGAATTTCACCGAGAATCGCCGCGCCGCATCGCCAAAGGCGCCGTTATGACAATCGCGTGCAATCCTATCGTTGTAAATCGCTTGCAGGAGATTTCATAGTTTAAATACCCTCTCCCCTCGCCTTCTAAAAAAAAAAAAAGAACGCCGAAAAACCACTACCTCCACGGACCGTCGTCTAATCAACGACATTATTATTTGTTAAAATATTTCGTATTATTATAATACGCGCGTATTTTGCACGCGACTGTGCATTTGGATAAAAAAAAAAAACCGGTTAGTTATACACGGCTACAGCAGCAGTTGCTGCTGTGTTGTTTAAGAAATGTGTTGGGTAACGTCGTGCAGACGCCTAGCGTAATGTATTTTATCGGTTTACACGGAAAACAAAACCAAAATATTAGCTCTACACGATTTGGCATTCCTCCCACCCCATCCGACCGATTGTGATGTTGAGTGATTTTTTTTTTTTTTTACATTGCTACGGTAAAACGCCGTCTGCGTCGCAACGTGGGACGGACGGCGTTACGTATAGGCAATTTAAATACTCACGGACCGACGGCGGATAAATAATGATATCTATTTCGACTTAAAGGTCGTGCGTGTTAACGAAATATTATCGAAAACGCTTACGAAATACCATCGGAAACGCATTTTTATGAACGCTCCGGAAAACACAACGATTACGTCGGCGTATCGATACTCGAAAATCGCATGCGCGCAACATTGCAGTTATCGCGCGTGACGTGTAGCCCGCGATAGCGAGTTTATGGCGAATATCGCAAATAAAATATAACAACTTCAGCTGTGAGTGCCCAGGTGTAGTACCTAGTCGAGTAAAACAACACTGTTCGCATTGAAGTATAATATTGTAAAAAAAAACATCACAATAAATAACGTCTATATATATATATGTATGTATGTATATATGTATACGCGCTATGGTCAAACCAAGGTTATTTAATGAAGACCACCGGAAAAAAAAAAAAAATACATACAGACGAAGAATAATGATCGCTGTCCATTGACCCCTGCAATGATTTACATGTCATACAGACTATATTATAATACACGCGCGTTCGTGGAGAAGATGAGCGTCGCGGCGATCCGAAGTAAAACGATACGTGTTTGGGGAGGGGGGGAGGGGGGGATAAGTATTAGAGTATAATAGACTAGAAAATATTATTATGTTTTACGTATACGGAAGAATAATGATTTATGCAAATCGGAATAAGACGCCGAATAGCCGCAACGACGACGACCGGTAGTGGTGTATATTACACACACATATACATATGTATAGGTAATAAAATTATACAACGTAATTCAATATCATAAGTCATAACCCGTTTAAATATGTCCTAACAAACGAATTGATGTCCGTACATAAATAACAATAATAATCAAAATATATGCTGCGTATACCATAATAATAGCCGGTGCTCTACGCGGTCCGTTTTTTTCAACGACCGGACTGTGTGGACCGGTGAAGATAAATAATAAGGCCGGAACCGCGGGGACGGGACTGATGAAATACATAATGGAATGGGTTTTTTTTTTTTTCTTTTCTATAATATCTAAATAAAAATAAAAAAGAGCCGATACTGGGGATGGGAGTCGCTCCCACTGTTGTAGGTGAGAAATCGGGAAGGTAGAATACATAATGCTATTTCGTTTATATCTGTAAGCAACGATAAACCGTTGATTGACGAAAGACGGTTCCGAGCGCAGTTCGGTAATACATAATTTGTAGTGCTAACATTTTTTTTTGTGATTTCCGTTTAAATTCAATTTCAAAACGTTCATTAAAAAAAAAAAAGTGGTCCGATGAATTTGGAAATTTTACCACGTCTAGATTAGTAAAATGTTACTATTATTATCAAGTTTCAAGTCTCTGAATATATTCAAAACCGAAAACAGCAAAAAAGTCCCAAAAATTTAAATTCCTTAAAAGTTCAAAAGTTTTGGCGATGATACCGTAATAACGTAAATCAAAAAGGCAATAAAAATGGGGTGTTTTGTGATTTTTCGATTAAATCATTTTTTTGGGTAAAAAACGTCGTCTATGTTTTTATAAAATAATGAAATCGTGAAATTATACATTTTCCTATGTTTTTTCCCATTTAAGTGCTTTTATTTAAAAAATGGCTCAAAAATGACCTATTAAAGTACAATCTAGACAACTTGAGCCTTCAGAAAAGTCGCTACACGTAAAAGTCGAAGCAAGTTTACGAGGAAAAAACTTGTCCACAGACCAGAAGAAAGAAAGAAAGAAAGAAAATAAAAAATATACAGTCGTATATAGTGTAATGTTTAAAAATCATAATTTTTCAAAAAATACTCTGTCAGTATGTAATTCTTAAATATGGATAAGCAAGTCAAATTGTCTAACTAAAATAAAAATAAATAGTTACTAATTTAAATTCCTTACGATTTTCATGAAATGTTACTGATAAAAAAGTATCTTTTTACCTTCCAACTAGTCAGTGCTTAGCCTCGGTTATTTTATGTAAACACATTTATAGATACTAATAATTTTGTTCCTGTTGACAACTGTACCTGTCAAATTCCTTCACTTTAAAGTCATTCACGTCCCGGGCAATCACGCCCCGTATTGGCACGCTTAAATTAAAATTTAAAATAGAAGCTCGTTTCAATGCAAGTCGAGTCCGGTTGAAATATTTCGCGTTTCACAAATTCGAGCGATTATATTTTTTTGCGTTCGATTTGAATACTATCGGTGCTCTACACAGACGCTGCACTATAATAACATTACAGTTGGTTACGCGCCGATTTATAGGTTAACGTATTTTTATTTTTTTATTTCTACGTTACATAATGAAACAATATTATTGGACGAACAAAAAAAAAAAAAATATCAACTATATACGCGGAATAATATTAAAATTTTAAAAATCGTTATAATATAATAATAATAATAATCCGTCTCTACGTGTATGTTTGGCAATACTGGTTTTTATTATACACCTATACCCGGCTGTGCCCGGTCACTCTCTCGCACTTTAATTTTTTTACCCGAATATAACAACATAATATAATATCGTATATAATAATTGACCGACCAAAAAAAAAAAAACATATCTCGTAACAGTCCGAGAAAAACGATACGTTACTATATACTACTACTACTATATATACACACACACACACACACGAAGGTACAACGCGTACTTATATTTTGAAGGCCTAATATTATAATTCTCTCGGATTATTGCCGCAGTCATGTAACGAATACTTACTTACGTTTTACACGCACTATAATGTATCCGAGGAGTTCATAAATATGAAAACCTCTAATCGTAAAGTATCATACTCGTATATATACGCAAACGGCTACCGAAATCGATCCCGATAGGTATAACTAGATCGTTGCGTAACAACTAAAATACAATATATATAATAACTTGGATATGGTCAAAATCTGTTTAAAAAAAAAAAAAATTATATCTCGACGAGTGTTACATGAAAAAAAAAAAAAACAAACGTATCCCGTTTCACGTGCCTACGAAGAACGAGCGCGATCGTCAATAATAATAACGAAATTATACCCATACGAAACCCGTTTCGACTCGGAAAAAACTGACAAAAACTATCTGTCGTCGTTTTATTTTTTCTACTAGCAATTTTATCATACATTGTTATAGGTTTATCGGTGTTATAAAACGCGTAGTGAAAGTATAATGTATTATATTGATAGGCGTTTTGACGTTACGTTTAACTCGCGTCTACTTTTATCGACGGCTCGATTAAAAGTTGTTGTGTAGGCAAATGTCGAATGTATAGTCTATTATAGTTGAGTTTAAAGTTTAGCCGAAAACGATAAATCGTTGCACAAAGAAAAAAACGATTCAGAGTAGATTCAGATTTAATCGTATTTGTTTGCTTATTGCCGAAGACGGGTAACCCTGCAGAAATAAACGATAATCCAACGACAAGTATAAACGAGTGTTAGAAAAAAAACACAGTTCAAGTGTTGAGGATTTCGAATAGTGTTTTAAATAAACTATACGAAAATTCAAAGCGTTTCAACTAACCGCAAATGTATTTTCTAAAAAAAAATCAAAAAAAGATATCTAGTAAACGCGTAGTCGTAGATAACACATAACGGTTATTGGCTATTGAAAAACATAGCTTTACTATCGGTTATCGGACGTCCCTGAATTTTTTTTTCTCGTGTATCAATAAAGTACACGGAGGAGTATACGGTTTTCACTATATACACACGGCAAAAAGAAACGATTCGCGGAAAAAAAACGTTAAGTTAGGTTGGGTTAGTTCGATTTATTAGCGATGAACATCAAGCTCGGTGTTTAGAGGGGCCGTGCCCTCTCCCCCCCCTCCTTAAGACATCCAACTACCTATAAATAATAATTACTTTCAGAAATCTGTATAGAAGTTCAATTATAATCACGGCCTCTGCTGATAGTTGTGCTACGTTGACCGACTGACGTCTGGTCATGTTAGTTATAAAAGTATAATTTTCGGACCGAAAAGACACTGCCCCCCCCCTCTCCTCCCTCCCTCCCAGAAGACGAACCAAATCCGCCACCGATGAGTACGGGAGACGTACAGAACATGTAGGCGCGATTTCGATATCGCCCGGCTGCGTCGCCGTCGCACTCTTCTTTATCGGGGAACGTTACGCTCGCCGCGTAATGCGTAACTGTACAACGCGAACGGCATGCACCGTCCTATCGTTTATTATACCCGTACGCATTGTACACACGTGTATGCGTTTATATTAGCGTCACGGGCACCCGCGGTTTACGGGGTAAAAAAAAATATAACATAATCAGCGGTCGCTGGTTTTTTTTTTTTTTTATATTTTCCAACGAAAATCGCGTGCGCTACACAATGCTATCGAGGAGAGAGAAAAAAAAAAAAAAAAAAACACCCAAAAGAGATTTGAATTCTACAGGACCGGCTGTATGAATCGTCGCGAGATCATGACGACAATGCGCTGCCGGTAATAACACCACCGCCGCGTCGTATTATAAATATATTTGTATACGTGCGGACAATAATACGGAGGTGTGCGAGTAAACATAATGTTATATACGCGCGCACACAATGGCAACTGTAACGTTATAAAAACAGGTTTTTTTTTATATTTTTTTTTTTTTTTTTTCTTCGTCGGAGTATAGATATTATTATTATTATTATATCGCACGGGTATGGCGTGTGCATACGACAAGTGGGATCGCGGATAATATTCTCGTTTGCACACAAATGACCCGAAATGTGGTCCGTTTTCGACTGACACACGCATTATACGTGTATAAATAGCTGGGCGCGCGCGCGACTAAATTTCGCTCGGGAGAATAAATTCAAACACGCGTAAATATATTAATAAGTATCTTTATTATACATATTATATTATTATCTTAAAAAAAAAAAAAACCGCCGGAACGTTTCGAAAATATGCAAAAACGGCCGCGCAATCATTTTTTACGATAGAGACTTAAACTACCCATGTATATATATATATATATACATAATATAATAATAAGCGTTTCATTAAAATTCGTAAAAAAAGAAAAAAAAATACTTTTGGAGATAAAATCTCGGACATGCATACCTATTAGGTGGGTTTACCTATATATATATATATATATTATTACGTTCTCCGTGCATTTTATTATACCTACTAGTTATTTTATTTTTTTAAATCAACAACAAAAGAACGCTGGACGATTCACATTTCACATACCAGTGTACACGAGGGTACCGCCATTAAACGTTCGGAAATTTATCGTCCGAACGTTCTAATGAAAATTTAGCATCGCATTTTTCGCCGCCGTAAAAATTAGGTGTGTGTTTTGAAACACGTTCGGAATGAAACCGCATAGATTTCAAAATGGATAACCTGCGGTTTGTTATAACGTCGGACGTCGAACGAATAAAAACGTATTGATAAATACCGTAGGTATTAGGTTCGTATGATTTCGGAAAACGCTAAACTTCGTGGTTTTGTGAAATTGTGTGTTACATTTTTTTTAAATTTTTTTTATTTTTTTTTACAGAATTGTTGACGATTTTAGTTTTTGTTGATCATTAACCATTTCGGAGATCATATATGCCCTTAGTTTCGTGCGTATTATATTATTATGACGATTCATATTTAATCCGGTGTATTTTCTGTTTCGGCGGATTAAGGTCGACAACGGACCGAGAAAGGCTCGAGAGTATAATGTTGCTAGAGCCGTGAACGGGATTCAAGTATTGACATACGTAATGAAACGGTAAATATCCTTGGGTTGGAAGACGCCAGACTTAATAAAAAAAAAAAAAAACTTTAATGTACCAGTGTATTTGAATCGTAATTTTCTAAACGAAACACATTTTATACTTATTTCGTAATGTTATAGTTTTGAAATAAATGTTAATAAAAAATAATAAACGTGTATAATATAACATGTAATAATGTTTGTTATAACGTATGGCTATAAAAAAAAAATATTTATTTTATATTTTTATTTTAGAAATAAAAATATAAAACATAAAAACATATATAAAAATCAATGTTTTGGGTGGGCGGGCGTACAATTTTTATTTGGTCTCGGGTATAAAACCCGTTCAGCACGTCACTTTCCCAGCTGATTATATACCGTGATAACGAAAGCGTCGCAATGCATAATACGTTGCAGTTGTATTTTGCGAAAATCGCGGTGGAACGAAAATCACACGTACGCATAGGACGCGGCCTAAAACGTTTGGTTCTCGAAACGATTAGAAACCGAGAGGATTTTTCGGTCGCGGAGGTCACGGGCAGACCGCGGGACACGCACGGTCTACACGCTCGCGTCGTCCGTGCGTTCCTGTTTAATATAAACGCAAGAGCCGTGCGACGCGTGCACTCGCGTTTAAGCGAAACCGATGAGCCGCGGAAAAACAAAGGCCACCGGCAAACATCGAGGTGGGCCGGACCGGGCACTGCGGACACTTCGGCCCCGCGGCGTGCCATCCGTTCCCGTGTTATCTACGGGTACGCGGGCGGGTTTGGGTTAGGGAATGGAGAGGGAACCCGCGACAACAACTTGGACGTGTTTTTCGGGGTTATCGTTAGACCGCCGCCGTTTCGGGCGGTCCGCGCGACGGCGGTGGGGACGGAAAAAATGGCAACGTTCTGCAGAGGCGCGCGTCCGCCGCCTATTCGCGCGCGGCCTGCCGTCTACCTCCACTATCGCCGCGGTCCGTTGAACGCGCGCTGCGGCGGCGGCGACGGAAAGGCGGCGGGTGTAACCGCGTCACCGTCGCCGTCGTTATCTCGCGCGTTACGTACCGGCGCGCTCGCGTACAACGACAACAATAATAATATTTATTATCATTGTCATTATCATTATCATTATTATTATTACTATTATTGCGCCGCGGACCCACGGCGAGGGGGGCGAGGCGTTACCGACGGCGGGCCAATCGCGGCGAACCGCCGACACGCAGTATGCGCGTAGCGTACAGGTGTGCGTACAGGCGTACCGCGCGCACACGGGCGGGTAACGCGATTACCGTCATTACTATTGTCGTTGTGTATCGTTACCGTCGTTATTGTCGTTATTAGGCGGGCACGCCGCGGCGATTACCAATGTGACCGCGTTGTGTACCTGTATGCGTGTGTACCGCGTTACACTGCCGCGCTGGTAAACCCGGTGAAATTGCGAACTTTTAGAAAACGAAATACAAACGGCATTTGTAATTTGCACGTACCTACCCGCTACGGCCGGTGCCCGAGCTCCGCTCGAAACAATACGCCGTAATCTCTTGGGTTTTAAGACGGATTAAATGTTTTTGTTTTTTTTTTCCCCGCGGATTTTGTACGGTAAATTTCACAAACTTTTAATTCGATACCTAGGTCTCCGTGTCGACCGTCGTGTTTTTTCGCATAACGACAGTAAAGACGTTCACCCCACAGGCGGCAGTCGTGTAATTTTTTTTTTTTTTTACTTTTCGTGTACTCAACACAGCGCGCATTCCCGTAGATTTGTGTGTTTTCTGTAAAAATACGATCGTACGTTTAACGAAAAATACCGTAGACAAGCGTTGGAAAAAATACCGGAATTTTCGGTACGGTCGTGTGACGTGACGCGGAGACTTGAACGCGGGTGTACGAAATAAATGTTTGTACATACTTCGCGCGCGCGCGCGCGCGTGTATAATTTAAAATATTACGTTGGTTTATCGACTTTGGAACATTACAACGGCCACGGCAGACGTCAAATTAGGACATACCGCGCGGTATATAATGGTATGTTATCTCGTACACGATATTCGAACCGCGGTAGTATTGTAAGCGCCTCCGTCGTGGCAAGCAGCGGTCTTAAATTAAATATTTAGCCGTCATAAGGCCACGCCCCGCGTTTCTGCACGAGACCGACTGTTTTTTTTTTTCATTCTAACATATAGGTAGTAGCGTCGTGTAATATTCAGTATATTCTTCACTATTTTTTTTTTTTTTTTTTTTAGTCCGCTCGTTTATATACTACGCGTATAGCCACTAGCCAGGTATATTTTATGTAGCCCCGAAGCGATATTCAAACAATATAATAACTTATACAGTCTACGCATATTTCGCTATACGGAATGTGTACAAATATTTCACAACCGACGCTATGATAATAATTTATAGTAAGTGTAGTCGTTTGCTATAGAGTTATTCCGCGTATCTTTGGAATTTAAAATCGTCTCGGGAATCGGTTTACAGTATTCGGAACTACTCTGCATAAACGCGACCAAATCTCGCGTGCCGATGACCACTGCAGTAGCAGTAGATTGATAAACGCTCAATAGTATTTGTTTGGCGGGATTGCAACGTACAAGAGATCGAAATAAATATAGAGGGAAACCTTATATACTTACGCCTAGTAACACGACCAGACTCTCATATAGGGGCTCCGAAGTCAAATGCAAATTAACAAGTCGTTTAAATGTTAATAATTGCACAATAATAGCGATAATAATAACTATTGTGAAAAAAAATAAAAAAAAAATGTAATACAATTATGTTTCGACCGGAAAAAGAATTAAAAACTTTGTAAAAAATTCAAATTTCTACCTACATAAACGCCTTAAATAACGCGAGTAAATTTTGTAAAAATATACCGTCCCATCTCGTTTATAGAAACCGCTAGTATCGGTAAAAACGTTCACCAGTTAAAACCCAATTGATAATCGATTTTAACAGAAACCGTCGTTGCGTAATGATATTTCCGGTGTTCCCCGTTATCGACGAAATAATACCTCACCCGGCAGGCCGATACACCAAATAGATGAAATTTTCTACCAGAATCTAGAAACCACTCTCGAGTTGTGACGGTAGTCGAACAGACACCTCCTAGAAACGGGACTTTGTCGGACGGCTTCATCCGGACTCCGGAGTAGAATATCGGGTAATTCGCGAAAAACAAAACAGACCGCACCGCTCCCGCTCGGAGACGGATCCAAGAGTGGGGGGAGTCTCGGATTTTTTCGTTTACAATTCTATAGACCCAGACATTACTGTCATTCCGATCGTCACTGATGTGTATGATAGAAATAATACGTTATATTATATTTCAATTGTATTTGTGAATATTGTTTGGCCCCTCCCTGTCGTTTAGTGCGGGGTTTTTTTTTTTTTTTTTTTTTCTACCGCGTATAATATTTCGACAATCGTAATTGCCGCGACACGACGGGCCGCCCCGACCGTAACAATAGTGTTACGGCCGAAAAACGGGACCGCGGACGGCGGCGCTCGTGCCCGCGGATACGATCGCCGCGGCCGTCGGTCGGCGGATAAGCGGCGGCGGCGGCGGCCAGCGGCATTCCGTCACGTCAACGCGAACGGCGGCGGGCCCGGTCGCGATGTCGCGACGACGTTTACCGAGATAATTGCGTGTAAAAGCGGAAAAAAAAGAACCGCAGCGAGCGGGCAAGACGACCCGCGCGCGCGTACGGCAATATTATAAAAGCTCCGGACGGCCGCGCGAGGATGTGCGCCGAGCGCGCACGAGATAATATTATTATTGTTGTCGTTTGCCGTTGTCGTTGTCGTTGTCCGTTACCCGTATAGAAACGCGAGCGTGCGTGTAGAGCGCGCGATCGGCGGCGGCGTACGCTCGCCGGACGGACGCCGCGGCCGCCGTCGTTAAAATCCAATTAAATTTAATTGAACGGCGACCGGAACGACAACGCGGAGGTATAATAATAATAATAGGTACGCGTATTATATCTAACAACGCGCGGCGGCGGCGGCTCTCTGTCTCTTTCCGCGTCTCTTTTGAGACTGTATAAGTCTGTGTTGAATACAAGTACGTACAGAGACGATATTATACACACGCGGGCACCGTCTGCACGTATATACACACGTATCACATGTCTTGTACTTTTTTTTTTTTCTCTCAACCGCGATCCGCTGCCGGTCGCGCGCGCGCGCGCGTTTTTCTCTCGCGATACCCCCGGTACGTATGCCGCATACGTTTTGCGGCGTGCGCGCAACGCGCCGGCCCGTTTACGATAATACCGCGTGCGTCGCATTCCGTCCGTGGTCGCCGTCGGACGACGGGAAAAGACGTTTCGTACGGTAACCAATGGCGTAGCGGCGCGGGGGAGCTGTTTCGGTGTTACCCGCACGCACCCCCAAAACAAACTGACTGTATAACTACGCCGAAAATTATAACCGACCAGCAACTTGCACGCATGAGCTATAAAGCTATACACTATAAACAATCGTCGGCCGACGAACCGACCGGACGGCATTTCCTACATCTAGAAAACCGCATCGCTCCCAGTGTCGAAAAGCGGAAAAGTTGTTTATAAAGACAGAGAGAGAGAGAGAGAGAGAGAGAGAGAGTGCGCGTCGTAATAATATCGCACTGTAAAACCAATACGCTCTGCGTCTGTAAAACAATAAGTCCGCACGATTTCGCGCGCATGACGGACGGTACGTAATGCGTGCGTGCGTGTGCAAACGGTCGGTAAAAATTTCCATACCGCCGCAATATTGGTGGCATATCCGCGCGCTTTTCTACGGTTCACTCGGAGCTAGGAGCCGTGCGATACTGTGTGCGCGGCGTAATATCATTACGGCACTTTCACTGTTGTGCATGCCTATATGGCGCGTGCGAGCGTATTGTAGAAAAAGAAAAAAAAAATCAATACCCGATCGTTTATCGCGTATACGCCCACGGCCGCGGTCACGGGCCGATGGGGGGGTTTTTTTTTCGTTGTTTCCCCCGCAACAATACGTACGCACCTACGCGGCCGCGACCGCGCGTCCATGCCGCGGTCCGGCCGCGGCGCGGTACGATGACGAACGTACGCGCCATCCGTTGTCCGTACCCGCAATAACACTCCGCGTCTCTGTTCGCGCCGTTTCCGCACGTTCGGTAAACGTTCGATTAGCGGAGCGTCGTCGACTCGCGCCGGAGCAGGCGCGCGCGTAAGCTGTTACCGCGCGGACGCGATGCCGCGGCGAAAACCGGAAGAAAAAAAAAAACCCGCCGCCGTTACATTAACGCGCGATCTGCGTCGGCGCGTATTGCCGTAAACGGCCCAAGCGCGAAACGGGAAACGTGAAACTGCGCGCGGACGGTTTTCGCGGACGTCCGCGCCGTCCCACCCGCGGTAGGTCAGGTCGGGTTAGGTCAAGTCGCGTACGCGCGCGCTGTGACGTTCACGCCCGGCGTCCGCGAACGACGACCACGCGGGATCGCTCGTTGTTCCCGCCGACACGCGTCCGGACGCCCGGTACGGCGCGGCGTTTGCGGACGCACCCGCCATCACGGATAACACGAATAACGGAAATGACGCGCGTCCGCGAATCGCGTTGCGTTTATTTTCGCGGGGCGACAAAATTCGTTGCGCGGGAAAAACCGCGACGGCGGATGGCCGGACGCGCGCGCGGTAGCCAAAACCGAAATAACACGGTGGCCGGCGGAAATAACGTTTGATAAAAAAAAATAATAATAATAAACAAGTCTCGGGCGCGAGTACCGCGCACACCGCCCCGGGTGGACTGTGTACCGTGCGCGGCCGATCTGTACGCGTACGCGCGTGCATGTACGTTAAACGTTTTACGAGCGACGGGATTTTTTTTTTTTTTTTATTATTTTTCTCATACGCCCGCGCCGTGAACACATTATACGCGGACAAAAACAACAAATAAAAATACCGTTTTTTTTTTTTTTTGTTTCTCCCCCCGCACCGCGATAACGGCTGATATCGGAATTATTGCTATTTTTCGGTTTTTTTCAACCCCGTGATATAACCGCGGACCCGTTTCGTGCAGTGTCCGGGGTACAATGCAACGACCCGCGCAAGCGATAATTTTGAAAATACGCGCACGCTCACGGGTGACCGAAAACCGAAAGGGTCAAGACGATCGACCGCGCCGGACGGAATATTATGAAAGAACGAATGCCGACGGCGAGCCGTTTCGTTTGCCGGGTGCCAGAGATATTCGGGCGCGTCGCACGAATAACGTGAAAACAAAACACCAACGCGGGTCGCGGCGCGATTTTCCGACGATATTCTGCCGTCGGGCCGTTTTCACGCGTAACCCGACGTTTTTCCCCCGGGCGTGCGCCGCGAATCGCGCGAGCCGCGTACGGGCCGTCCGTACGCGGGTTCCCCGCGTCCCCGAGGACCGAACCGATTCGTCGGATCGCGCGGCGTTTGCCCGGCACGCTGGCGTTACGACGACGGGCGCCGGCGCGTGAATGCCGCGGGCCGACAACGACGCGCGGTCCCCAACCGGCCGAGCCGGCCGACCGGCCGCAACGCGACCGCAACAATACCGGGCAATAATTATCGCGTTACCGGCCCGCCGTGCCGCGTACGCGGCGCCGGTAGTTGTTATCGGTTTGCCGCGTTCGCGACGGACGATTATCGTTATTGTTATTGTCGTTACCGCGTCCCGCCCGAGCCGATATCGTTATTAGTCGCGAACGTTGACAATATTACGGTGGTGTCGTTCGGCCGCGCGGGGTCTTTTTCCCGGCCGCGTTAACCGCACCGCGATTTATTAACAATTATTACCGTCATTACTGCGGCGGCGGCGGCGGCGGCGGCGGCGGTTCTCGTCAAAGCCGCGCAACGCCCGGGCCCGCGCCCGGCGGCCGCGATCACGTCGGGTATTCGGAATATTCGCGCGCCGCGTTAACGCGTAACAATTGTAATGGGCGCGTTTTGTCGGACCGCCGGGGAGACCGCGTCGCGTCCCCGTATTTCATTGTATTGGGTATTGTATCGCCGCACCGACGGCCGTCCGGACAATCGCGTAACGATAATACCGCGATCGCGATTTAATAACGGCAATTATACCGTCACAGCGCGCCGCGGGCGCCACCGCTCGTTGTACCGGCGGCGAATAATCGGACATTTACCGCGGTCGCGCCACCCGCCGTCCACGGCGTTCCGTCGTGGAACGTTACGATGTGTTTCGTTGTGCGCTCGGCCGCGGCGTTTCCGCGCCCGGTTTCTATTTTTTTTCATTGTGGATTTTTTTTTTCGTTTATCACCACCGAACTCCATTCGAATCGGTTAAAACGTCGCCCGGCCGCGCGTACGGGTTACCGGCGCGACGATATTTTCCCACACGCTTCCCCGTGAGCCACCGGAAAAGGGAAAACGGGGGGAAAAAAAAAAAAAATGCCGCGCTATTGTGCGCGCGTTAAAACGTGTTCCGTTTTCGTTCCGATCGATCCGCAATAATAAACGACGATAATTATAATACAATAACGAGACCGCGTCGAACGACAATTATTATTATTATTAGCGTCGAGTATTATTGTCGCCGAACGGTTTTTTTTTATATTCCGTTCTATTCGTTTCGCTTTACGGGACGAAAATGAGAAAAAAAAAACAATGGTCGCGGTCGATTTAATTACAACGATTATTGCCCCGTTACGAAAACGTATACGTGTAGAACGCTGCGCGCTTCTTATTATGCGATTAAAAATATCGCACACGCACGCATATTAACGTTATTAATCGATCAATTATCGTTTTAATTAAAATACGAATACGCGCAAAAGCGCACCGTGAAAACGATTGTTCCGCGACCGTCCGACGTCGCACGGCTCGCCCAATTAGCCCGTTTCCGATTTCGGTCGACAGTATACGTGCGATAGGTAAAAATACGGTAAAACAGTTGCACGCGCGTTATAGATTTTCTTTTGATAATATCCGTTTTTACGTTGCGCCCGTTCTCCCGTTATCACGCGTTTCACGTTTACCGGGGAAAATCAAAACATTACATCCGCAGTCTGATTACCGTTTCGAAAAAGCGCTATGATTGCCGGCGGACAAGCGGTCCGCGGAGAAAAAATAAACAAACACGTCGTGTACCGTGAGACCAACACGCGCCTCGTTCCACTCGGAATCCGAAAAATCAATAATCTTCAAAATCGAAATCACGGCTTTTAGATCTCTGTCGAGTTCAGCTCTGTTAGTCGTACTGCGACGCGCAGTGTTTTTGAATTTTCCGATTCGTATAAACGCGGCTCAGAATTTTTCTCGCCGTATCTTGAAATATGCGGGTTATTCGCACAATTCCGTTGACACTTTACACGCGCGAATTTCCGTAATTCCTAATGCTCTTTCCGAAAAATAGCTTTTTGTCGTTTTGTTTTTTTTTTCTTTTACTGCTATTCCATAGTAGTAACCACACCGGTGTAACTGTTCTATAACAATTGAAAAAAAAAAAACGGAGAAGAGTAGTTTTCGATTTAAATACCTAACGTTATTACTACGTACACCGTATAATATTATCGCAGTCGTATCGCATACCGGCTGACCGTATTATCATAATATTTATGTCGAAAGTAATAAAAAAAAAAATAAAACGAAAGATAATACGATAAATTATACGCGTACAAAATAATAACGCGCTCTTGTATTATACACGAATGAAATTGTGAGACTGCACGAACACTCGTGTCAACGCGCGTTCGTAATAATGACTCGGGACTACTCTCGTACCGCTCTAAGTATCTGATTTATACGCGCGTTTTACGCGTTATTATGTACGACGTTATACACCGCGAACCAGTTGTATGATAAAGCGATAAATTATTATTATTATTATTATTATAATATACGGTAATATAATAAGGGATATTTTATTCAAAACGATAAATAATATGACTGCGCGCGTATCAAACGACAATAATAACACTACTGTTACCGTTGTTATTGTTGCGACGTTGTCATGACCGCGGTCGTAGCGTATTCTATTCATCTGCCGGTGTTGCCGGACGTTCCGACTTTCGTGTCGGTCGCGATTTGTGAAAAAAAAAAAAAAACAAATAACAACAAAGTCGATCTCCGGGTGGGAAAAAATACCGCGCCCGCGCAAGTAGCAAACGGCCGGGCAGTGTTTTCCACGCGACAGTTCCACCTCGCGTCTGCACTGTCGCGACACCGTTCCGTCGGGTGCCGGGCAAACGTTGCATGGCGTCCGAACATGAATGCGTCGAGTTTTTCCCGCGCATTCCTGTATTATACTCGCGTACGTGTAAATCGACATTGTGTTTTGGAAAAAAAAAACACGCGCAAATATTTTCAAACGCGCTTGTACCGGCTACGAGGTACGGCCATATGATAACAGCCGCCGTAATTTCGACCGTGCGTTTAGCCACGGGTCGGGAATACTGCCGGGCAAATCGGAAGCCGGCGGATCGAAAAACGTTTTCCGTCCAGAAAACACGGCGTTCCGCTTGAGAACCGGTAGATAAAAATCGTTCGCAGCCGGGAAAAAGAAACGAGCGCGCGCGCTTGAAAATAACGCTGAACACCGGTACAAATTATCTATGGACGGTAATCTATGATATTGTAATTATTATCGCTGCACACGTGTTGAAATATAGTGGTGTTTAATAGTTATAACGAGCTACGCTTCCCTCCACTCGTTGGCCGTGTTAAATACAAAATTAAAAAAAAAAAAAACCACATGTAAACCGTTCAGCATTGAACATATTTATCTACATAATAAAACAATAACCGTCGCACGTTTGCGCCGATAATTATTCGACCTCCGTGTACGGACAATCGTACCGAGCAAATTAGACATTTTGCGAAACGTTTTTTTCCCTCCACTCGTTGGCCGTGTTAAATACAAAATTAAAAAAAAAAAAAAAAATCCCCGGGCACGCCGCTGCGGCCGCAACAACCGCGCACGCCGGATTCGGGGCCCGATTGACCGACTGGCTGGAATGGCTGCGGCCCGGCGCGGGGCGCCGTGAAACAATTGTTTTCAAATTTATTTTTTCCGAAATTGTGCGTCGCGCTTTGGCCCGTCTATCGGCAAAATCGATCCGCGCGACACTCCGACGGCGGTTACCGGAGATAACGGCGCGCGTCGCGTAAAACCGTTTCGCGATTGGCGTTTTTCGTCGTCCGCGGTCACGGTGTCCGCCGCTCGCTCGGTTACCCGCTGCCGCAGTGTAAATAATAATTCATCCGCATCGAATTCATTATCGATAACGTCTTTCGCGAATGACAAAATAACCATAACTGTACCTAAACGACAGGGTCAAACGGCTCTGCGAGTTTCACCCGACCGACATCGACGGCCCGGCAACGGCTCGTCTGAATCGATAACAGCTGTCGAAATACTTGACGGGACCGTTTTCGATTTTACGGAACCGACAGCCGGCCGATGTTCGGCTCTCCGAATATACCAAATGCAGACACATTTTTACAATACCGTTGATTTCAGTTCGGGCAGTTCGTACCGAATAATAATCGCGTGAAATCACTGTCGCTGACTAAACGACAACGGCTAGACGCGGGGCCTATAAAAGCGTCGGGCTCTGCGCGCGCGCGCGGCTAAACGCAGCGCACCTTTAAGTGGACGCCACGCCGACATCTGCGGTCTGTGTTACGAACGCGGCGCGGCAAATTTCCGTTCGGTAGGACGCGTTTTGCGCCGTTAGTTTCGATATCAAAGCAAACCGACCAGCAGGTCGGTTTAATAACCGAAATTAAATTTAATAAGACGATTGTGTACGCCCGGGCGCGTTGACGACTGTTCGATATTTTTTTCTTTTTAAACGAGACGTGCGTGTGTTCACCGTCGCAATTTAAAAACGATTATAACTCGCTTAAAAATGTAATAATCGCTACTGCGTCGTACGATATAATCGTCTCGCCTTTAATTTTGGTAACTGGTCAATCGGCTTCGATATCAAAACCAACGGCGCAAAACGTGTCCGATTCGAACGCAAATGTGCCGCGTCTCTGGCCGCGTTTTCGGGCGGAAACTGTCGATGCCGGAGTGCCGTCCTCCTAAACCGGCCCCGCGACCCCGCATTACAATGGTACGGGTGTCGGCGTGCAATTGTAATTATAGCGCTCGGCGGTTGTCGCGTTTACAACGTTTCTGTTGTTCGGATTTATTGCCAAGCGAGTTTTAAACCCGGTCCGGGCGAGTACGAATTCAAAAACCTAACGGTTTACAGCGCGACTTTTCGCAAATTTTTTCGCCACGTTTTCGGTATGATTCATTTCCTCGTTTATTGTACAATTTTCGATTCGGTTTTACCGACGTCAGAAACAGAACGGCGGCAGAACAGTACCACAATAATAACTGACGGTCGTCTCTGGCTTTGTCGGCTGTGCGGGCAGCGGCGGGAATCACCTACGGTAGGACCGACGCACGGAGCCGTTGTTTCCGCGAAACGCGTAGTGTTTTTCCGTTCGTTTTTTCGGCGAACAAAACCGATTCATCGCAATCTCGGCCATTTCGGATTATTATTATTATTATTATTATTTTTTTTTTTTTTTACTGCACCGACGCAATCAATTCGTTAATGCTTTTTTTTTTTTAGCGCGGTAATCGCCGAGCCTCGGGTCCGTCGGTGTGTTTCTGTTATATTGGTATTTGGGCGCGCGTATGCAAACCGTCTACGGCGCGGTAGCGTTGCGCTGCTATTATCGTTACGGCGGCGCGCCGCGCAATCGGACCGAGGTGTTCCGCGCGTGCCCCGGCGGCCGCAGCGATACGTTGGCCGAGATAACAAAGCGGATTACGTATCGCAAGATGAACATTATAACACGCGTAAAAAAACGGCGATTTATTCGTTTCGTTAACGCCAAGGCCGCGGCAACGCACACGCGCGGCGACGAGACGTGCTAATGGCGTGAAAACAAATACAAAAACAAACCGTAAGCATTGGCGGAACGCAGGAAAGCGAAAAAAATCCGACCGTAATCGTGCAGGAAACGCGCGTAGTGTTGTTTTTTTACACGTACCGGGTGGGACGAGGAACATTGGCCGTTGGTTCTACAATGGTGTTTATTTAGTTTTTTTCTCTCTCGACATTTTTACCGGCGATTTCGCCTCCGATCTACAACGATAGCGCTTTTTCTGTAAGGAAATCCGACTGGGGGGGGGGGGGGGTTAAAAAACAGTGGGGCGCGGATTTTCGTTCTCGCCGAACGAATACCGAGAGAAAAATAAAAATAAAACGTTACGACACGACATTTAGCGACGGCTTTTCGAATAAAAAATATGAGATTACGATAATATTCTGCAGCGGCGCTGCGGACGGCGGCGGCCGGACCGGACTGGACCGGATACGCGGATGTTGTGGGAAGTGAGTGAAAAAAAAAAAAAAAAAAAAACAACATAATAATAAAAAGTCGTACCTACCTACCGTGCGGATCGGTATATAATTTTAATGCGAAACGCAACGACAAAACGCGAACGGACGAAAACAAAGAGAGGGGGAAAAAAAACCCGTGCCCACCTGTACGCGCGCTAGAACCGATACGTACGTTACAGTGTGTTATTGTAACAAACGGATATTATATGCGTATAACATGCTCGTGTTACATGCGTAAACGAGGGACGGAAAAAAAAAGGGGGAGGGGGAAAATAAACATACCGCACAAAAAACTCGCGTTCATGTGCGCAAAGTGTGATGCAACAATGCGAGCCCGTGCGGTGTCCCGCGCGGATACGCGGACCGGACATCAAGCGGCGCGCGCGTCCGGAGGAATGTGGGCGAACCCGACGGACGGACGGCGGCCGCGTGTGTTACGATTGTTCGAAATTTTTATGCGATCATTACGATTATTCGTACGCGCGCGTATTAAATTCATTATTATCGTGGTGCGTCTCGTTTTTTGTCCGGCGAAACGGAAACGACAACCGAAAAAACCGGTACGTACGACGGCAGTGTTACTGCTGGCGTTATAATCCTGTGGCCGGGCGCAAGGAGGGTGCGATCACGTCGCGTTTCGCAACGGTCGGAAAATGGGCTTTGAAATTTTAACCCCACCCCCTCCCCCTCCAATAAGGCTCCGGGTAATTTTCTGTTACACATAAATGACATTTGTGTAATTGGTAATTTTTACAAAAACTCAAACGATTTTTCATAAGAAAATAAACAATTGTAAACTTTTTTTCAATTTTATTTCCAACTGTTTTTTCTCAAAAAATTTACGTCGGTGCTTCTCACGCCAGTCCGCAGAATCGTTCGGCTGTATTATCAGACCGTCGGGACTTGTGCATTTAAGAGGGACGTTATATCCGCGTCCGCAGACTGTTTCGGTCCGACGACCGGGTAACGTATGCAAAAACAACGTTTACGCGGAATATGTAAAACCAGCTTGATTAGAGCGAGTGAAAGGTACCTGTTATGAAATATTTTAAAGACAACGATATTTCGGAAAGAACGACGCGGGTGTTTTTTTTTTTGAATTAAGTTACAATTGTTTTAAAAAAAAAAAAAACATGTTTTTTTATCTTTTATACCGAGCCGCGTATTTTCAACGTTATAGAAACTCCATGATATTCTCTCCGAAATATTGTTAAAATGTATTTGATAAAACAATTCATAACGAGTGCTTTTTTGCTCTGAAATCGAAATTACGCTAGTTTTACTTATTCTCAGTTTTGTTTTTGCGCGTTACCCGCTGCAGTTGGACTGAGCTAGTAGATTCGGGCGTGACGTCCTCTTGAGGCGCTACAAAGCTCGGGGGAAAAAAACAAATAACGGTAAAACCGACCGGTCCCTCGTTGCGTTCCGAATCCGAAAACGCGTTTGAAGGGGCGACAGCGTTCACGTGCATTCCGCATGTGAAACCATTGCGGATGCGCCGAAAAATGCCAAAGCCGACCTAACGCCGTTGACGTCGGGTTCCGGAGACCCCGATACCGTTCTGATCGCCGCGATCGGCCTGATTGGGTTCTCGCGCGCGTACGGCTCGCGTAAAAACGGTTTGAACGAAAACGGAACGCGCGTGCCGGCGAAACGCGAAAACCGTCGAGAAAAAGGCGAAACGCGAAAACGGTTTTCGCGGCCGGACGCCCGTTGTCGTTTTGGGGGGGGGGAGGGGGCGCGAAACGCTGCGTCGGGGAACCGCGCGGTGGTACCGGCCGAAAACGGGCGTTTCGACTTGAATCGAGCCGCGGACGTCGGCGGCGCAGCTCGGCGTTTCCATTTCGAACGATACGACGCGGCACGGTAACCGCGGTACGGTTGCGCGCGATCGCATCCGGGCAGCGCCGAAAACCGGACGACCGTCCGCGGCGGCATTTCGTCCGGCGCGGCCGGACAACGCGCCGTCTGCGGTCCGGCCGCAATTGTCAAACGCAAAGGTGCACAGGAACGTTGTTTGCGCATTCGTGTCGCGGGCGCACTTCGTCCGGCTCGGCGTTTACTGACGGGCGAGGTACGATACGATTTGTCGGTGTTTTTATTTTTTCTACCGCATAGGTACGCGCGCAAGTGAATCGAGAGAATCGGCAATATCACCGCGCGCAAACACCCGCGCATACGACCGCAGACGACGTTCTCGCGGCGGCCTTCGAGTCCGGTAATTCGGTCGATTCGGCTTTGAATGTCGAAACCGACAATCGAAACAACCATTCGGTTCTCGGCGTTTTTCTACGTAGTTCGGAAGAGAAAAACGAAACGTTTAAACTCCTCGTTTCATCTCCACGCAAAACCGTCAATGTAATACGAAATCTCCTTTACACAGATCTCGACCGACGTCAACGATTTAAATCCGGGTCCGGAAAAAACAAAAAAAACCGACGCACACTCAATGATAACACTGTAATACGGTGTACGGTGACCGAGGCGGCGGCCGCCGCGCGAAGATTGTACCGGGAGACACGCAATACGTCGTCGCTGCGGGTTTCGCCCACGTCCCGACAAATTGCACGGTAATAATACTCGCGATAAACGGCCGTACGGGTACTCCGTTTACCCGGCAGACGTAACGTTATAAATTATTGTGTACGTTGTTCCGTCCGGCGAGCATTTTTTTTTTTCTCTTCCCCCGCAAACCCTACCGAACGGCCGTTACGGGATCGGCAAAAGGAAACGCCGCGCCTGACCGAACCCGCAAACGCACACGGTCCGTTTGTGCCGGCGAATCGGCGATGTCGGGTGGCCGGTGTCGAATATTATCATAACGATCGCGTTGCGTCGTTGTAATCGAACAGCGCAGCGATACCGGACGGACCCCGGCTGACCCGCAGGTCCGGGATGGTCCGGGACGGTCTGTAGAAAAAAAAAAAAAAACGATAACCCCGCACGAACGTTACGCGGAATCGTTTTTTTGGCGTTTTATCGGACCGCGCGAATCGACGGGTTAACAGTCCGGCGTTAGTGATAATCGATTTCGCGGGCGTCCGGCCGTACGGTTTGCCGGTAACCAGCCGAATAAAATGGCATTCCGCGGTCGCGGACAACCACTGCGCGTACGTTATTTATCTTTGCGTTTGTTTCGACAATATTTTAACGGATCGAAATTTCGATATCGAGTCCGTCAATATTATTGTATTTTTTTTTTTTTCCCTCCCGTTCATTATAAGGATTTATCCGAAATTTTCCCCCTCGCGTTTTTACGTGCCGTGCGGTTCGTAACAATAAAAACCGCCACTGCGGAACCGCTACTATGCCGGTGGACATCGCGCGGTGTGTTATCGAATCGCAATACAGCGCAAAGGTAATAAATCGTCGGAATCGCGCGAGCAGGTGATGCGCCGACAACGGTACGACCGCGCGCGAAGATAACCGGTGACTTCGGTTCGGTTAGGTTCGCTCGCCCGGTCTACTACGGCTTCCGGGCGATTACGGTCCCGTCCGGGTATCCCCGCGCTAAGCGCGTCTGACGCCGATTGTCGCGTCCCGGGTGTTTCTCCGGCGCGTCCCAACGGGGGTCCCACGCGATATCTGAAACGTCCATCGTGTTTCAGGGGCCATATTATCGCGAGTATTATCGATTACAATTACGTTTCGACATTGTCGCGTTGCGGTGCCGACGGTTTACCAATCGCGCGATAGTATTTTTCCGCATTTAAAATTGTCTTTTAGCGATATTACGAGAATTCAAAAGGCCCGCGGAATCCGCGACGCACAGAAGAAGCGGGACAATCCGGTTTTTGCCCGATCCAAGCGGGCGCCGAGTCCGCGCGTAAAAACGAATCATCTCGGGAATATCGATTATGTGTTTTTAACATTTTCGGGACGCGACCGGGAAAATAACCGGGACGCAGTCCGAAAACCAAAACCCCCGGGTGACCCGACCGAAGAGCTGCGAGCCGGCGTTGCACTGACCTGTAAATCCGATCCCGTGGTGTGCGGCGACGACGGGTGTAAAATCCTCGGGCTTTGCGGCGGTTACGAAACGCGCACCGTTTTTATTATTAATTTTTGTTCACGCACCGGCACTGTTGTTTCCCGACGCGCCGGACGGGCGGGAGGAGAATACGAAAACCGATAAAAAAAAAAAAAAACCCGAAAACCGCGCGCCGAAACACCACCACTGACGAGACGACGTCCCGTCCGGTCGGCCGGAGCAAAACGGCCGCGGTCAATTGTCCGCGAAAATATAAATAACACCGCGGTACGAAAATTGCCGTTTCGTTATCGGTTATCGAAACGCGAACGACGCGAAACGGCGGCGACAATGTCAGCAGGCGTTTGTCAGTACGCCGACGACGTTACCGCGCGGGATAACAGATATGCGGACGCACAGGCGCGAAACGAACGGTAACGATATTGTTGCGATTACCGTTGTGTTATCGTCGTTATCGTTATTAATCGCGTTCGTCGTAATGCACGGGCGGGCAGGTATGCGGCGTAACACGAAACGCGCGGGACCGGAGCTCCGAAGACACTGAATGCTCATCGGCGGATACCGGAGGGAATCTTGAGCAGGTGTGAGACCAGATCAACTTTGTTTTCCTCTATTCCGATTCTTGCCCGCGTATAATACGCTCGTGTGTAGCGGCGGCGGCGGCGGCGGCGGCGGCGGCGGGCGACCGGCCGTGCCTAGTCAAACAAGTTTCCGTACCTACGCGAGCGGGCGAGCGAACGGCGCGCGGCGCGCGCGCGTGTGTGCGTCGTTCGCGTGTAGACGGGGTGCCCGTGTGTGCGCGCGCGCGCGCGTTATTTCTGCGGCGGACGACAACAATATTCACGACGACCGCGACCGCGACGACGACGACGACGACGTTTCAACGTAAACACAACGGTACGCCCGCGGCGGCGGCCGTATACCGTTGTAACCTGCAGGGGCGTAACGGAATGGGTTTTTATTTATTTATTTTATTCTGTTTTTTCCCCCCCCCGTCAGGGGCAGTGTCCGGGTCCCGCGCGTCGCTCGGCGGCGGCCGGTGCACACGCCGGCGCGTAAACGAAACGAAAAATATAACCGACACTGCCGGCCGCGGCGGGCGTGCCGACAGCGGTCGGTTTTAACGCGTAATTCCCGTTCGCCCGTTCGGAAAACTCCCGTGAAAATCGAAAAGACGAACGTCCGTCCGGCAACTCCCCGGTCCCCGATATCCGGTCGGTAATGGCGCCGGTGGAAAATATGTCCGCGGGAAAAACAAACAACGATAATAAAATAACACCGTCGCGTGTAAACCACGAGCTCCGTGTCGTTCCGCTCAGAATCTCAAAACAAAATACGAATCGACGAAACCGTTAGTGCCGCGCTCATATGATTTTCTTGTTTTTCTCGCGTTTCCCCCGTCCCCCGGGCTTTTCAAAAATTGTGTAAGAAAACCGAACGGAAAATCAAAAATTGTGTAAGAAAACCGAACGGAAAATCAAACAACGACACACGTCTCTGACACACCGAACTATGGCCGGACGTTTTTTCCTAGCTACTCTGGACATTCGGAGCGAGATTTCTGTTATACCTCACGAATCGTAAGAAAAAAAAAAGAAAAACAAAAGAAAAAATAATGGAACCGTTACGCCGTAAACGTTCCAACGTTTTCACCGGGTCTTGGCAATTATTATGAAAATCACTCGGATGAACGAAAAAACACTTTCTGCGATGTGCATCGGCTAAATCTAAAACGGTCAAAAGAAAAAAAACCAATCAATTTTCTCGTCTTTAGATAGATTAACACTTGCCTATATTATCATCTTATCTGTTGTAATATATATATATTTATACAATTCTATCTGTTCGTCTATAGACGACGTCGGCGAAATCAGCTTTCGTCTTGTACGTATATCCGTGTGTGTGTAGATATAATTTTTCACTCGTGACAAACGTCTCAACACTGCCGACGACGACGACGGCATCATCATTCTATATTAAAATCGAATAATATTTCCGACCGGAATGATAACCACCCTTGAAAAAAAAAAAAAAAAACAACGCACGTCATTTGAATAATAATCGATTATTTGCGTTTATTTAACGCGACGGAGGGGCGAACGAATAACGAAAAAAAAAAAAAAAAAAAAACCGAGAGACATATTTATTGTTATAAGACCGGCTGGAAATGATGAAATGTCGAATGATGACTGCGCGCGCCGTCGCACCGCGAATTACGTTTGTTTAAATCGGAAAAATTTCGGCACGCGCGCGTTATTCGAAGGATTTGTATTTGCGCGGGCGGTGAAAAAAGATTGATGGAATTTTGGACCGGACATTTTTTTCATTATTATTATTATTATTTTTTTTTTTCAAAAGCGATTACGGAAAAAAAGAAACCGCGAATAACTTTCCGCCCGCGAACGGTGTTCGCCGTCGCTCAAACAAAATGATAACTAAAAACTTATAACGCGGGATTTAGACGCGACAATTTATTACGGTACACAGCGAGCGCGGGCCAGCGGATATTGACAATGATGAATATAGAATATTATTATTACGGAACAATTTAAAACAGACATGTGACGTTACGTAACTCGCGCGACAAACTTTTAAATTATTATTATAATATTCGTGTAATTCGCGCGGCTGTAAAACCCGAAATACGATTTAAAAAAAAAAAAAAAAAAACAAATCGGTCGATCGATAAAACACTTTGATACCAGACGGCGCACGAGAGGTCAAACGTTTGTTTTCGGTGATGGTCCTCGTGAGAATCGTCATGAACTTCGCGGATTCCGTCGGTTTTCTTGTTCGGCCGTCGAAAAAGCCCCGGGAACTCGGGGTGAAACAATCGCGCCCGGAGATCATAATATTATAATATCATGGCGGCGATAACCGAGACGGCCTGCGAAACGTCGTCGGGACGGAATTTCTCGGGATTTAGCGGTAAATCAAAACCAATGTGCGGTATAGAACACCGTGTTTGTCGTTTTATGAATAATTAAATATTATTTTTAGATTCCGGTACACGTTTACGTTACTGTAATATTGTGGTACGGCCGTATTGGTTTGAACGACTATTTTATTATTTTTGAAAACGAAACCGGTAATACACACGATTTTTTTTTTTGTACATCAAGTCGTGACGTCGTACAATATCTTTGGTTCCTGGATATTAGGCCAAGTCGACTTTTTGGAATTTTTCATGCTTTTTGTTTTTTTTTTTTTTTTGAATTTCCTCTAATGTTATTTTTCCCCTTTATTTTTTAATCTAAATTGCACGAGGCGTATGCATAAGTATTATCGAAATTATAACATAATTGGTACTGTATAGTATATTTGTGCAGTGGCTTGTACAGAGGGGAGATTAAGGGTTATACCAACCCCTCCCCCCATCCCCCCATTGGCTTAAAAACGCAACAACATACGAGTAATCTACTATCGAAAACCATAAGTTTCAGACGATTTCCGAGAAAAAGCTTGGTGTATCGATCAGGTGTTGGCCTTTTTTTTTAGGGCCCGGCTTTTAAACTACCGATTCCCATAGTCGAGTCGGGTAGAGAAGACGATTTTAATATTTATTCACGATTTTAATTTATTACATCCCCTCCTATTGAAAATTCCCGGACGCGACACTGTATTTGTGCATTCGTTCGTGCACAACTACAGCTGTATGGCCCGCGTGTGTTTTCAACATTTGGTTTTGCTTGTATCGAAACATTCGAAACATTTATTCAAGCCCTTCTTCTCTGGTACCAATAAATATATATTGTTGTCGACAGTAAAACAACAAATCGTAAGCAGGTACAGAATATCACCTACGAAAGTGTCAATTGGAAACGTAATACAATAAATAAATATGGCAATAGTCAATCTTGTTAAGTATTTGAGCAATTGTATTTAAAAAAAAAAAACTATTCAAATGAGTATTTGAATACAGTATTTCAAATATACAATCTAAAATTATAATGCTCGCCGTATGTTATGCATAAGAATATGTAAAATAAAATATGTTACCTGTATCATATGAAATTAATAGGTAGTTACAATTATTTATGCATTTTAAGGTTACGAATGAAACAAGTGCAGATGCACCTGCAGGTGGTAAATATTAGTAAACATGCAATATGTTCAGGTGGGTTAATAATTCAAAAATATTAATTTCGTAAGTGATATATTATGGTTACAATGTTCTTGTACAATAATACCCGATTAACAACTATTTACACAATATATTTTAACTGATTTAACGATTTTCAAAAAATAAAATATCATTGATAATAGTAAAGAAAATAAGAAAAAACAAGTAATTGCTGTTGTGTTCAAACAACACCGGAGACTATAATAGTGGAATAATAATGTAGATCTAAAAAAAAAAAACGTAAAAAAAAAAAAAAAAACATTTTACAAGACGACTCTAAAAGATGCGAGTGCGGCATCGAACAAAATAAAGACCACCTATACTGAACTACCAAAATAGCATCGCACCCTATTCGCTCAAATCGAGTGAGCCTACCGTGAGCAACGACATCACCAAATGCAATTGAAGTGGCCAGGGAAAATCTAAACAGCCGTTGTACCAAATACAAATCGACAACTATTTGACCATAACACGTTATCTCAACGGTTTATTTATTTTATATCGTTTATAATAATCTATCTGAATCCACAAATGCTTTAAACGGTCAGGCGCGTTATGCGATTTCTTACTGTGTATTCGAAACGACCCGTTGCGGTCGTGGTACATACGAAAAACGATAAATCTAAAAATCTGAATTTAATAAGCGAACTCAGTGGACACGGAGTACAGAAAGCCAAATATTATACGATCAATCGCGAAATGAAAATCAGATCAGAGTACGCGATCAAAAATGAAGAACAATCTAATGCGCGACGGTGGCAAGAACGAGTCGAAAACGATAAAAAAAAAAAAAAAAAAAATAGCACACGAGTGCCGGACGGAAGAAATCCGATACGATCGTGTCGCAGACGAGGAGCGTGGAACATAACAGCGTGCCCGGGAATTCTCGACGGTAGGGGTGACGCGGCAAATTATAGTCATGAATACGATCGTATACGATCCGTACTTTTCAACTTTACTCGACAGTGCGAGATTTCCGTAGCAATTTATTGGCTGGAATCACTGGACGAATGTCGCGTTTTCGAGCCAACCGTGTAGGGGCGGGGGACTGCGGTGGAGGTATGACCTCCGCAACGTTCGACCCTCTGCGCGCAGCCACCGACGGAGAGAGAGACGTGGCGGGAACGGAAACGAACGTCGATGACGTCATGGAATTGACCGTAGAAAAAAAAAAAAAATAATAATAAACATTACAGTTATTACGGTGGTATTTCGGATGTTTTTTCGCTTTTCCGGTATATTTTTCTTAGATAAAAAAAAAAAAATAATAAAAAACAAATTTTATACCGTTTTTTTTTTCGTCGTTCGTTCGTTCTCGTTATTAGCGTTTTCATCGTACGCGCGATCGGACGTGTAACGAATTCGGCACGTAAAAAAACAAAAAAAAAAACCGATTCGCTCGTTATACGCGCGGCCGCGGGTACTTCTTTCTACATAATAATAATAATAATAATAATAATACATAAAATATAATATTTCGCCGTGTATATTATAATAAGCACACGTCGAGATAGGTGCGGCCAAAGGACGGGGTCCTGTATGTAAACATGTATATATATATGTATGTATGTATGCGATACAACGTGCGTGCAACGTGCGAGTTGGAGTTCGCAATACGTATACAAGTACCACCTATACGTATAATAATAATAATAATAAACGAGTAATAAGGTCGGTAGTTTTTTTTTTTTTTTAAATTACCAATCGTACAATAATAATAAAAAAAAAATACACGCGTATTATATTAAAATATTATATAGGTATTACAATGACGCGCGAGCCGCGACGCTGCGAACGAGACGGTTCCCGAGCGTCCCGAGAGAGACGAAATTTATACTTTTCGATGCCGAATAGTTTGCGCGCGCGATAAATTCCAACGACCGCCGACGCCGCGGCGGCGCGTAGCGTTTTTTTTTTCTTTTCTTAATAGCTCGCGAGCGTGTTCATGTGGAATCCGTTAGAATCCGCCCGGCGCTTCCGTTCTCCGCGGTGCTCGCACAACGTCCGTAACGTCGCGATGCCGGCGACGTATTGTAATACAACCGCGCCGTACGCGTATGTGCCGTCGTGCAGGGCGGTGGCGCCCGTGCCCTGCGAACCCGGCCGGCGCCGAACGCGCCGCGAGAGGCGCCGGCGGCCGAACGCGGCTAAAACGTTCAGTGTCCGGGCCGGGCGCGTGCCGTTCCCGCCGCGGCCCGTCCGCGGCCGACTCGGGAAATCGCCTTTCGATTCCCGTTTTTCGCCGGCGCGCCCGCGACTGCGGTAAAGTTATCGCGCAATGTTTCGCCCGGTCTGACCAACGGGACTACCGGCGGTCCGCGGGACGACCGGACGACCGAATCGCGGTCGTATTGTTGCGCGTTCACTCGAACGCGCCGTTTCGGACGTGACTTTGTCACGGCGCGGAAAACGCCGGAAAACATCCTCTAAAAATACGAAATCCGCGTGCGAATAACTTTACCGTGGCAGCTGCGTGTTTTTCGGAAACGGGCGTTTTAAAATTTCGGCCGAAACGGCGGTTACGAAATTATCACGGTTACCCGTAGATTTTTCGTTTTCCGTGACGACGCGTGCGTTCGGTTCGGTTTTCAAAAGAACACGGGCCGAGTAGACGGCCGGTAGACGACCCGAGTAAAAATTGATTCACAACGTGAACGTGTTCGCGCTCGAATCCGCGGGTTAACGCGCAAGACGCGGACCGGGATCCGACCGAGGCTCGCTATTACGAATCGGCCGGTTTACGTACGTGCTTTTTTTTTTTTTTTTTTCTACGGTTATTTATTACGCGTAGCGCATTATTTTATTCGGTTTTTTTTTTCGCATTTTCCTGTCCGGCGAATTCCGATCGCCAACCGAACGAACTCGTCCGGGACTCGAACGAACAGTACCCGCAGTGGTACTATAATAACAGTGTTCGGGAAATTGTATTTCGATGGTTTTCACGTACCGTACGGATTTTGCGTATGCTCTGGACGTGTCCCGCTGTGCAGTTGTCCGGTAGCACGGTAGCTCAGCACAGCCCAACAGCGCTGTTCGCACGGTCAATTAGTTGACCGTGATTACTTCGATTATTTTAGAACCGTCCCCCTGACAATATATTCGAAGGGTTTGTCAAATTTGTGATTATCGAATTGATAACAAATTTCGTTATCGTCGTATGTTGCACGGACATGCAATAATAGAGCACGGACAATTATTATTATCGACGTGTCCGTGGTACATCCTGTGTGTACATAATATAATTTATAGTAGCGCGGGTAAAAAATGCTGTTAAATTTGAGCAACCGTTGCAGATTTATAAACTGCACGTGGCCGTTTGGATAAAATATTCGATATTGGCTGAAACCTTTATTCAAACGAATTTTTGAAAACTTGACACACTCTGAATATTTGAAAAAAAAAAAAAAAAAAATGTCAATCGCGTGAACCGGACTAAAACAAACTCTTATCGCAAAAATGCGTATAGGCTACGCGACGACATTTTGAAGACAAAACGTCGTTGACATTTTTCGAAATATTAATTATTTAAAATAAAAACAAAATGCGATTAAGGCGAACGAGAAGAAGAAAAAATTGCGATTGTTACCTAATACGAGTCGAATGTTTAAGGAACATTGCATACAAACGAGGATGTTTTTTCATAATGTTTTCCTCTACGCCGTTTTTTTTTTTTTTTTTATACGCGAACGCATTTATGGCGACGTGCACCAGAGACGACAAATACGATATGTAACCGTGACGGCCATTTAACTGCTACGACATCGGGCAGCTAGGTTTTTTTTTTTCCAAAACGTATTTCATATCAGTATAAACGTAGATGTAGTTTTGCCGGTCGGTTTACACACCGTCTATTACCGTCTATTTTACTAATTATAGGGACGAAACGTTTAAATTTGTATTCGGGGTCGCGGAAAAGTATGCATTTCAAAGTATTTCGATTCGCGTGACGAATATTTCGTGAATCAAATTTTGTGTTTTGCATGTTTCGCTGTTTTTCCATTATTAGAACAACGGTTTGTGTTTTTTTTTTTCTTTTAAAGCGTTATTATTTCGAACAAAATATATATTTTAGTGACCGATCTGGTTACAATTTTCGAAAGATTTATTTAATTGTCGGGGAAAATGTCAACGAGCATTAAGACTTGTTCTATACGTATACCGGACAAAAACTCCCACGTAAAAAATGTTCCGATTTTCACAAAAAAAAACCATACCTATATCTAGTGAAAACACGCGTATAGAGGACAAACATACACACCCGATTATTTATATGTAAAACTACTTATCGAAGTATACCCGATGATAAATACGAAACGAACGCTTTATTGTGATAGACTGATAAATCAAATATTTCGATACGTATTGTATCACAATATTAGTGTAAAACCTGTTATTTTAAATAAATGTCCGCGTGTACCCGAATAATTCCATCTGTCCGCATATCAAATAATATACATTAACATACTACGAAACAAATTGGTCCGGTACACCTATCCAGGATGAGAAAGGGAAAAATTTGTGAACTTACCACGTCTTAAGCGTAATAACGAATCAACACGGAAAATATTCATGCCGGCCATAATAGTCATTATACTAAACGATTCTGAGGCGTAGCTGAGTCGACGTGTGAACGAAACACGGTTAAAACTTTTAGGTTCTAATAGTGGAGCGAGGGATGTATTGGTTTTACAATGGTGTTTATTTTTTTTTTTCTGAAAAGAAATTTGATTGGGGCGGTCATTTTTTGATTTTCCCGACAAATGGGAAAAACGGGAAAATATATGTACAATATTAAACGAATATTATTAAAGAAGATGTTCAATGCATATGCATCCTATTTTATCGTGATATGACATGTATATATATTGTTGACAATGAAACATCGAACTCCGATCAGAAAGGACATTAGGCATATATTATTATTATACTATGACGTGTACAAGTATCGAGATTCGTTGAATATTTCGAGGTACCGAAAACAAAAAAAAAAAAAACAATATTTATTTTTGGGGGAAATTGTTTTTTAAACTCGAGGAGGCGCTCTACAAATGTCCGAAAAAATAATCCAACCATCAAGCGTCACCATTCCCGTTTCTCCCTGTAAATATTTTGTTCAGCCGCAGTCGAGTTTCCATAGACGTGAACTAATTATTAGGTCACATAAATTATCAACCTATCTATAGATCGTTAACTATTCTGTTTAACGCGCATTACTGGAGTCGCGGTGAAACGGATGATTTACACGCGTTGTTCTTATAGGCGGGCAGGCAGGCAGGCAGGTAGGTAGGTAGGTAGGTAGGTAGGTATTAAATAGGTATAAGTATCTCAAAAGAGGTCAAGTCGGCCGTTTTTATAAATCGGATTCGATATTTTATATCGCTGCGAAGATAGCGAGTTGGCAATACATACGACGAGAGTTGTTTTATACGCAGTGTTATTATTATTATATATTTTGTAGCCGCTCGGAATTAGATAGGTAATGTAACGTTTAACTTTTGAATAAGTAAAAATGCATCGATGCGTCGAATGTAGCGCGGTTTCGAGTTATTATCGCCGTTGGCCGCGCGTATTATGCTGCGGTGCGAAAATGTTTTTGTCAACGCTCGATGAAATCTTCAATAAATTATGTTACACGTTTATACGTGCGCGCACCGTTACAATATTTTCGAAATGTCATTTATAGTATCGAGTAAAAAAAAAAAAAACAAATGCCGTATAATGTCTTTTTAAACGTAATGCGATTGTAAAAATCATTTTTATTCCGCGCTCGTTTGACTGGTTTAAATGCGCGTACCTACAGTAAGCCTTCGTACAAGCAAAACCTATGTAAGCCGCTGTATAGAGAACGGTTTTTGAAGAAAACGCGTTTTTTATTGTAGCGTTTTGCAAAAATGCATAACGCCTCGTACATTTTACTCCTTAAAACACGATAATACGGTTCGTCACGCGTAATTTTACCTGATCAATTCAACGGAACGAAAATAAATACTTGTATCGGTAGAAAAAACACGTTATACTCGTGCTGTCATTACAATAAGCAAAAGCGCAATCTGTATCCAATGTGCGCTAAACAATAACGGCGATAGTGGATCTTGATTGCGGAGAAATTACATTAAGCGATAACGCCCCGCGACCGGTGCCGTAACTGTGGACTGCTTGAGGTCCGTGCGCAAACCGAAACCTAGACGCCTCTCGTTATCTCTTTCAATACATGCCGCGAAAACTTTCTATCGTTGTGTTTTTTTTTCCGGAGGGACGAGGGGACGTTAAATTGCAGATAAAATACAGTTTATCAGAATAACCGGCGATTTACTGTAACCCCGAACCGCAATGCCGGGAATCTGTCGACAAACGTTTTATCGAATCGACGTGTACAGCAAGTATTCGCTTGCTATGTCTGCACCGAAGAAGGCGCTCGAAAGTCCCGCGTAATCGTTTACCATTAGGGGAAAATCGTCGCGGGTTCCATTGGACTTGCGAAACGTCGTTCTAACGTTCTAACGCGCGCAGCCATAGTATGCAAGATGATAAAAAGAAGAAGAAAAAAAAAAAGTAGACGGAAGCGTTTATCGTTATTTAAATTTTTTTTTTTTTTTTTTTAGCGGACTTGTTCCAGACGCTGACGACCTCCTCCGCAGACGATATAATATTGTAATAATTTATAAATATGTTTTAATATCGCGACGTTATTAGCACTATTTATATCGTTTTCGAACATATTATAATTTATGTACACGACGACCATCCACGCTCGTCGGCCTATTTTTTTTT
>CABPRJ010000510.1:0-23742 GCA_902439185.1 Cinara cedri | reverse complement strand
AAAAAAAAAAAAAAAAAACCAAAAAAAACGGCCGATTCTGTGTGAGTAATGAGTATGTATGCAGGTACATGCCCGCGGGACGAAACAACGAAAAACGAATCCAACGTTCGGCTGCAATTATACCGAAAACGGTATTTAAAAAAAAAAAAAAAAAAACCGTTAGTTTGAGAAAGAAAAAAAAATAAATAAAAACAAAACTATATACAATATCGTTAGTTCGGAAGTAGACGTATAACGCGTATTTTGTGTGCCCGCGTTGTGTTTTGTACGAAATTGATTTGAAACGTTACGTCGAATGCGTACAGGTCCGCGGCGAAGGGAGAGCGCGAATACGAGAAACGGGGGGAAAAAAAAAAAAAAAAAAATGAAAAAGAAGAGACCGGCGCACCGTCACACGTCGTCGGGGACGGCGGTGAAAACGGAGAGGTCACGGAATAATACGATCGCGGTGACGTAACGACGTTATTGTATGCGCGATCGGTACGCGCACAAAACCGTACACCCTGTACATTTTATTAACGCACGCGGACGACGGCGATAACGGCGGTTTCCAACGCGCCCGCAGGTTTCGTTTGGTTATTGCGCACGCGGCACATTTTCCGTTGATAAAAATGCGATTTTCGCGACGTCCACTTTTGTCCGTCGCCGCGCCGCGGGCGTCGTTGATATCGCACATACGCGATTTCCGTTATTATTATTGTCGTCGAACAGGAACCCGAGTCTCGACACGTGTACCAATAATATTTACACAAGTGTATACATGTAGCGTATGCGTTTATACAGTGTGACGCTCGTGTAATCGCGAACTGTCCAACTTGTCTATTTCTTCAACGGTCCTGAGATTTTTATTTTCACTCTGTCTGTCGCTTGCGGGCCTTTCAAACCCCCCCGAAAAAACGTATTTACGTATTACGCGCTGTCTCCCGTCGCTTCCTCATCGGGTAGCGCCGTAGAAATACAAACCGGAGAGGGGGGACGGCAGCGTATAAAATTCAACATTTTTTATTGATATAAAAAAAAAAAAAAAACCAATACTTTTTCCTAAATCGAAAAATCCGGGCGATGGTCGGTGGGAAATTTTTCGAAAACGTTGTACGGGGAGGCGGTTGCGCCTATACTATACTATGGGTATACCTTATACGTACAGAATCGATCATCGTTTCGAACGATTTTTAATTATGCTAATTTCGTATTTATGTGGTATCTGCGTATAGTGTCCGAGTGAGAATGTGTGCGTTTTTATTTTTTTTTTTTTTTAGTTTCGGTTTTTTATTATTTTTTTTTTTGTTCTCATAGCGCAGACACCATTATTTATACCGGCAGCGTGGCGGACACACCGCGGCATGGGGCCCCGGGTGGCTGCAGGACTCGGCAGCTCCAGCGTCGGGACTCCTGTTGAGAACGGCCGGCTCTTCGAACGTTTGTTTTTTTTTTTTTTTTTTTTTTTGATTAATTGGCCGCTTCCACGACCACTGCCGCCGCCGCCGTCATGTCCATCCGTCGGCCCCGCGAACGTCTGCGCCGACCGTACGTGTAAGGTGAATACGATCGCGATTGTTATAATATTATATTATGCGCGCAATGTGTAGTATCGCAATGGCGGGCAGAGCGGTCACTGTGCACGCGAAAAAATAATAAAAAAAAAAAAAAAAAAAAACCCGTGAAAACCGTCTTGAAAATCGATCAAACGTATTATCCGTATCCCGTGTATTGTAATGGGATTTATCGCGGTTATAATTAGCAGAACCGGCTCCGGTGCGAAATTAACGGCTCGGGCCAATATCGATTTCAGCTCCAATTTTGGGACGAAGGAAACGTTTTCGAAGATTGTCGGCTATATATTTATGTACAGACACAAATGCAAAAACGAAAAAAAAAACCTTAAACATGTAAAAATAAAAGAAAAAAAGAAAGCGTGTACGAATGAAGGGTTCGGGGGAAAAAACCAGAAAAGTCACATTTTTTTTTTCAAACCGAGAAAACGCGGTTTTTATTTAAAAACGTAACAATTTTTTTTTTTTTTTTTTACAAAATAAAAAGTTCAGTTTAATTGTTAAACTTTGAAATGCAATAACCACAATATAATAATGTCATATTATATTTTTAACCGTACGCTACAGCCGTGTATTAACCCGACACTATTACCCGGTTATAAATTGGCTGTCTGTTTTTTTTTTCCCCCCGTAGGCCTAAACTCTCGGCATTTATTATTTTCGATTGATCTGGCTTTTTCGCTGCGGCTTTACCGCATAAAAGATACAAATAAAGTACATATGACATTCGTGGTTTTTTCCCTGCACTCTTCAAATGTACAACGAAATCGCTGTAGGTACACGACGCGAATTAAATTTGTTATTCGGCGATTAGAAATTCGTGGGAGGGGGGTGGGGAGAAATTGAAAACTGATTAAAATCCTATTTTCTCTACGCGTATTACAGATAGGCAATAATACCATCTGAAATAACGTTCGCCTTTGTGATGCTGTTCCTCGCAAAGAGATACGCGCCGTACAATAAAATATCGTCGTATAGAAAATCCTTTCTCGAAAAAAAAAATAAAAAAACAAAAGATTTATCGTAAAATTATACGTGTATACGACACTAGGTTACACAGGCGTATTATGGGTACTGTTATTATTGTGTTATCAATATCGCTGCGGCTTTGCGGCGACGGCGGGGCGACTTGTTGAACGCGTCGCAGCGCGGAATAAATACGTTTTCGCAATTACAACAATTCAGTTTGCGTACGCAATATATCAACCACGTGTAATCTCTATTTCCGCGACGACCGTCCGCGTCGTCGCGGTCTTCAGTCTCTTTTTTTCTTCTTTTTTTTTTTTATACATAGATACGATTTACCTCTATACATTGTTTTACGTTTCAGCGCGTTTTTGCCCGAGCGCATAGAACAGTCATAGCCGGAGCCATTCGTTATATAAAATCGAATTCCAATTAAAATAATTTCTAAACGCCGCCGCCGCCGCCGCCGCCGCCGCGGAGACATTTTTTTTTTTTCTTTTTAATTTACATAAAATTTACATTTTTGACACGCACGCACACACACACGCACGTGCATACACACATACACACATACATACGTACGTACATGCATGCATGCATGTATACGCGCTGCAGCACAATCGCTGTCCGTTTTTGCTGATACGACTCTGTAGATAGTAAGCGCGTGCAGGCTTTCGTTTAATTCCGCGTGTACTCTTACCTATCCTATAGGTGTACTTTCCCTTTAAATGTCATATTTCAGATTCCGAGCGACAGGAATGTCCGAATGTATAACTGTTTCACCGGGTTCACAAATCGCGACCATTTTTTTCCGGTTTTATAGTAAACATCCTTCGCGGATTTCCCGCCCGCTACGGGTAACAGGCGTTTCATCAAGAACGTCGTATTTATTTTATCTTTTAGCGAAACATTAAAACGCTCTAAAACGAGAGCGACAGCAGGATGCGTGTTTTATTTATTCCATTTCATACGGAGTAAACTCAATTTACCAAAAAAAAGACGTCGCAGCAGCAAAACGTACGTTTTATGTCAGTATACTAAATTAAAACAGCGTCGTGATTAATATATAGATAATAATGAAACATAACGAACATATAAAAATAATCCGTACATTGGATACGATTTATGTCCACAATATTTACACGCATCCACATAATAATCCAATATTTCTGTGATTTTATGATACAACGCTTGCTAATTGACGAAAAACAAGTCTGGAATTGAAAACGTTTTTAATGTAACTATCTTTATTTGAAACACTATACAATGAAAAATACGTTGAAAAAATAAAATAACAATTAGAAACATACAACGACGTGTATACAGAAGTTTATTAAAATTATTTATGTATCCCAAAATTTACATTCTAAAGATGGAAGAATTACCGATTTTTCAAAGGGTCGATGATTTAGCATAGTTCGGTTGTCTGCAGTGACGTTACCTACTTTTGAAAACATTCAGAGTACAAAGAAGTCGCTACAACGGTAAAATATTTCAGAGCGATTTTTGTCAAAAACAGGAAATGGGCTTTTTAACCAAAAGTCAATGTAGTCAATGTAAGTCATTTGTTTGCGATCAATAATTTATAGGTTGTTGGAGGTTAATCTGTTTTCACAGTTTACCTAATCATCAAATATTCTGGTTTTAAATGTTTTGATATTATCATGCTTTGATATCTGATATATCGATAATTTAAAATATCAAAAATTATCGATTTATCAAACACTACCACGTATACCTACATAGTAAAAATATCGACTATTTTGTATAATATATATTATAATTATTATAAATTGTATTTTTTAAAGCGATTTCTGTTCATCAAAAGAAATGTTTACCCGTAGAAAAAATTTTGCAAATCCATCAAAGGATCGATTAATTGATTATACAATTCACAAGCGCGACAAAAATGCGAATTATATAAATTCGTTCAATCGTCCAGTGTAAAGTAGAATTTTGAAGGAGAAAACATAAAATCTTTCCATAAAAAAAAAAAAAAAAAAAAAGTAAAAATTCGTTATTTGTAACTTCATTATTGTATACGTATTTAATTAATTATTTTTTTTATTAAGAAGCGGTTTTTTTTTTATCGAAAACTCTTTTTCGGTTAATAAATAAAACTCCGATTGTTGATGATGTTCTCTGAATGTCATATGAAATAGCTATAAAAAATACATGATAATATATAACATTCAAATCTTGTAAAATCTTAACCTTTCAGCTACTATATTACTTCATATTATGTTAAGTATTATGCTCTTGTTTGGCCTTTGTTCGGCAAACAAAACGACTAGGATAAAAAAAAAAAAGCTATCCTATAGGATAATATGGACGGGTGCAGCCACTGTTGAAGCTGAGAAGTTGGGAAGGTAGGATACAGATGGGAATTTAATGTATATCTGTAAGCAACGATAAACTATTGCTAACGAAAAGAAAAAACGATTCTGAGCGGAGTTTAATTGATACTTGATAGTGATGTTTTGTTAGCAATATACATGTCATATTATGGTAAAATAATTTAATAAGCATTATATATTTTCTTTGATAATATTTGTTTAATATTGATCCGGTTTTCCCGGATTTCCCATGTTTTTCCTGGTTTATCACATTTGTTGGGAAAACTCTTGAAAAAGTCGAAAAACGACTACTCCAAGAAAATTTCCTTTCAGAAAAGGGCCTATACCGTATACGTAGGAACAAGATTTTTGGTAGAATTTTTGTACACAGTATAAAAAATTAAACATCTTCGTAAAACCAATACGTTCTTCGCTATACTCATAATCTAAAACACACATTGTTAGGTTGTCCGTTTGTGTATCCGTTCGCGTGTTTGTTGGGCAACAACTCTGCGTGCGTGTCGAGTATTCGGAGCGCGTGACGGGTCGAAGAGGGGTAAAGAGAAACAAAAAAAAAAAAAAAAAACACAAACAAAAATATACGATCGAGGCAACGATATCGCGGAACAATCAGTTACTTGTTGCTGTCGACGTAGTCGTCGTCGTCGTTATTTCTCCTGCCCGCGGCCGTCTTGGCGTGAGTTTTTATTTACGTACGTTTTTTTTTTTTTTTTTGTTTTTTTTTTTTTCTTCCCTCCTCTTTCGAAACTACACAAAATCTCCGGCTCGCGACGCCCGGCCGTCCGCCGCCCGGTTGCCCGGTTGACAAATCGCACCGGACGAACGCGCGCCGTACGTATTATGGGCGCGTGTACGCCGCGCTATTTTGTAGACGTCGTACCTGCGGACCGATGTTCTTCATATTACAGAATATTATAGAAAACCGATAACAACCGAAACCGACGGCGGCGGCGGCGGAAATAAAACCGATTACGCACAATATTAGCGGACCGACATTCCCGACCACCTCCCGGCCGCCCCGGGATATTATTGTCCGCCGACATTATTATCACGGACCGCGGCGTCGTCGTCCCCGTTCGTTCCGTGATTCGGCGATCCCCGATTCACCTTCCTTCCCCCCCTCCCTTGGATCCCCCACTGGTGTGTGTGTCGCCACCGAACGCCTCCTAAACGGCCGGACTGATTTTGGATGACGTTTTTCGCGCGCGGTGCAACGGGAGGGTCGCGTAAAATATTGCAAAATATTTGGTCGGAATCGTATTTTTTTTGGAAAGTTTTTTTCGGAAAAATAATTCGTCGGAAAATATGTTGTTGGAACCGTATTTCGTCGGAAAATAATTTTCACCGAACGACAATAATCACGGAGTGCTTATGATGAAATTATATTGAACAGTTCTGACAAAATACTTTCCAATGATTTATTTTTCAGACAAAATACGGTTCTGAACAAATACGTTCGTTTCCAAAAAACCCATTTCCGACAAAATACTTACCTAAAAACTATAGCCTTCCGTTGAATGGGTCCCTGCCCTCTAGATGGTTTAGATTTACAATTGGACCTTATTGGTGGCGTTCATATCAAGGGTGGCTGACACAGGGTTATTGGTATTTTTAATAATACGATGCCTTTAACAATTCATACCTATACTCTATTAGCCTTTATAATATGTATTTAAAATACTTTTTACAAGATCATTTGATATTGACTCTAAGACAAAAAGATAATATTATGATAATTTAGACACCGATTAAATTTCTACACTATAGAAAATAATGTAATTAGAAATAATTACATTACAAAATGTGTCTAAACCATATAAATTGACAAAATATCAGATCAACAGTTTAATTGGCTTATATTAATATATTATCATATAAATGCAAGTTTGAAAAAAAAAATCCAACTGAACTAATTATTATACATACCAATTCGTTTAAATATATGGATAATTGTACATAATATAATGTTCAATAAGAAACGCTAAATTGATAAAACAATTTTATTTTATGATGATTTGATTTTATCGCAATGTTCCTAATTTATTATTGAATCAGACTTAATATTAAGAATACAATTTAAATATACCAGCTAATTATTAATTCAATTAAAATGATAAAATCAGATAAACTTGTTAAAAAAATAAAAAATAGTTAAGTATATAGCGTTCCGAGGATATGCAATTTTGGCTCTATTGACAGATATGGGTCGTGGAGAGGGGGCTGGGGTTTGGTAGAGGTGAGCGACAACACTTCGAATACAGATTTTAGATTTCGAGCGTAGCGAGGGAACTATTGGTTTTACTAAGATGTTTATTTTTTTTTCTTTGTTCTAGTCTGTGGACACGTTTTTTCTTAGTGAACTCCGATTTTTACGTGTAGCAACTTTTCTGAAAGCTCAAGTTGTCTAAATGGTACTTTAGAGAGGTCATTTTTTTTTTAAATAAAATCACTTAAGTGGGGAAAAAAAGTAGAAAAACATACAATTTCACGATTTCATTATTTTATAAAAATACTGACGACATTTTCTACCAGAAAAAATGATTTAATCGAAAAATCACACGACACTTTTTTTGTTGCCTTTTGATTTACTTTCTTACGGTATCATCGGCAAAACTTATGAGCCACTTTTGAGCTTTTAAGGAATTTTAATTTTTGGGAGTTTTTTTGATTTAATTCGGTTATAAACACGTAGACACGTGGAGACTTGAAACTTGGTAATACTATTTATATTGGACTTACCTAGACGTAGTAAAATTTCCGAAACCATCGGACGACTTTTTTTTTAAATGAGCGTTTTGAAATTAAATTTAAACGAAAATCGTAAAAAAAATTACGGCATTTCGAATTATGTATAACCGAACTGCAATCGGAATCGTCTTTTGTCAAGCAATGGTTTATCGTTGCTTAAAGATATAAATAAATTGACCTTATGTATCCTACCTTCCCAACTTCTCACCTACAACAGTGGCCGCTCCCATCCCCAATATTAGCTATTTTTTTAAGTGTTAAGAGTTCTGATTGTTGTGTGTCGTACAAATGTTAAATAATTTTCCATTAGAATACGACAATATTGGTTTAGATTTTTATTTGCTTGTATTCATTTTCGATAAACCTACCGGTGTAATTCCCCCTAACTGGCCGGTACCTATATAAAGTATTAAGTAATATACTGAATATAAGGTTTAGAAAAGTGAATACTGAACGATATACCAAAATTATAGTGTTAATCACTAGATTGATAAAAAAATATGATTGATCGCTAACCAAAACGTCAAACATTCGTGCATTGTAAACAAACAATTTATATACATTAAATGATTTTATTTCCGGCTAAATACAAAATATTTTGAACCATTCATCATACCGACCACAGCAGTTTTGTTCATTATTATACTATTGTATACTATTATTAGCGTAAATAAATAGTAACAAGTGAAATGTATTCGACAAACGTTAAACCTTTAGTGCAGAGCAAGTATCACTCGGCTCAACGAGGAAATATTTGCAACAGCATTGACCCATTAGCATGGGAATGCATACGTGATTACGGTTATAAAATACGCAATCCACGGTCCAGTTTAATGGAAATAATATTATCACTTTACTCGATATTTCTGAATTTATTCCTTCAAACTCTGAACAGTGTATACCTATATTTGTAAAAAAAAAAACCCGTTTCAAAGTATAAATCAGCGAAGATACAGAGTATATATTGTAGACCGAGAAATTAGAAGATAAAGTCGGGATGCGGGGTTATCGATATGGCCGTTTAGTGAGACAGTTGTAGTATACCTATATATTATAATAGCCAATGCCCCGGACCTTATTTTTTATGACTACTATTTTTTATTTTTTATTCCGACTCTAGAGCCTATACGTTATATATTGAAAGAGCAGCCAACTCAACCCATCATTTTATAGTGGGTATACTTAATAGTGGAAAGTGCGGTTTTCTGAAAAATTATCATATTAGTACTGTATAATCCAAATTATATTGTATAATTGAGACAGTAACTTTATTATTTTTATCAAAAATAACGCCAGGAAAAACTTTGATACGATACAACGATTTAATTGGACGTGTATACATAATGGGAGTCTCGAATATATATATAACCAATTAGAATGCATTATGCGGTTAGCCAGTCTCTCATATAATATAATATAGGCTCTCAAATTCAGACGATACACGAATGTATTTGTAGGCTTTTATTTAAATTTAAATTTTCAAAAATAAGGTATCCATCAGCTATATTTACTTATATATTCGTATTATTTAAATTCGTACTCAATTCCCGATTTATCCGCTCTATTTATTATTGTGATTGTGAAAAAAAAAAATACATATATGAAACATTAATGTGGGTCATAGTTTTAATATGGTCTGCGATATTTCGACACACACAATAAAACACGTACGTACTGTGAAAAACTCCGAGAACACTCGGCATGCGGTAATCATGGCAATCATACTGGGATTTCAGTGCGCCTTTCTCGTCGCGGTATTTGTCAAATATACACTACTCGTCCAGGTTGGCAATTTTTGATACGGACTATCAAAGCAGTCAATCAAGTTTTATCGACATTCCTCCAATTCGTTTTACTTGTCGCTTTATATTTTCGAAAGATTTATGGAAAAACTAAAAGTCAGAAGGTGTGTATGAAATACTGTTCATTGATATGTTTTGTTGTTGTCTGGTCTTCAATATTGTAATCAACCCACTCTAACCGATTGTACTTTAAAATTTAATAAATCTAATCAAATTTAATTTAATCTTATATTAATAAATTAATCGGTTTCTTAGGAGAGCGGGGCCGTTATCCAGCCGTTTGAATTTTAAAATTTTATCTTTTAAAAAATTATAATAAATAAACAAAATCGAGCAAATTATAATTATTTCAGTTATAATGCTATTGTAAAACTTCTATTATTATAAGGCTATTGTTTAAAACTTGTCCAGAATGATTTGACCGTAGTCGAGAGGGGAGAGCAGTAACCCAAATTTCAAAAGCTTCCCGTGAGGATACGGTCAACATATAAGTTCTGATATTGACGTCGTATTTATTTACAATTAAAGGGCTATAACTTACAGTTTGTTTCGAAGATTCGGCAGTGGTCAGGGTTGCAAAAAAAAAAAAAGAAGCCGATACCGGGGACGGGTGTGCCATTGTTATAGGTGGAAAGTCGGGAAGGTAGCATACATTAAGTTATTTTGATTTTATCTGTAAGCAACGAGGAACAATTTCTAACGAAAAACGATTCGGAGCGAAGTTTGTTTATACATTTTTTGAAAGGCCGTAATATGCGTGATATAAAAAAATGTTGATTGTAATAAACTATCATTGTTATTAAATGAAATAGACTTTAAAGAAATAAAAAAATTAATTGTATAGGAGGAAAAATAACATTGTTCGCAAAAATACTATTGGATAAAATAAACACCGGATAACACCCGTTGTGTTGAGCCAAATATTCTATATTATTTGAATTTATTTCATTTTAGCGGAATCGGCGAACAATTGAAAACCACGTTTTCTGTTTTCGGTTAATAATAAGTAATAGTCTATCATTCAATCATCCCGTCCATTTTATAAAACAAATAGTACTACACAGTAAACAAAACGTTTTGGCGAGTGACCGCAAACCGTTTACCGAATATCGCGCGGCCAAAACGCGCCTTTTAATGGAATCAATTGTTTTTGTATTTAATTACTTTGCCTGCATTTGTTTTTTTGGCCGACAAATTATCGTCTTATCGTCGCTCGCTTTCGTGAAGCACACCACTTTCGTCTCGTTGTGTGTACCGTTGAACCTATTCGTATTGTTTGCGTTTGTAGTTTTCCCAAAGTATTATTAACAGCTTCATTTTGCATTGCTCACAATAAATTAACTCGTTTGATAAATTGAGTTGTTTTTTAATCCACATTGAAATGCGTGTTACGTAAATTAAAGGAAAACCCCGGTTTTATTTATGACGCCGAAAACCTGATGATCGGTTTTTGAACGTGTTTTTCAAAATTCAAAACTACCCCGTCATACCAGAAGAAAAAAAAAAAAAAAACACCCGGTCGCGCCACCGCTGATTGTTTCACAAGTGTATACTTTTCATATATAACTCGATTCGTAAATACGTTGTTTGAAAACATTCGTTTGGCCGACATATCGCCGCACCTAACCGCACGCCATTACAACAGTGACAGTGAAGTAATTGAGTATTATTGACGATGACGGCCAAAAAAAAAACCACCGCCACCACCATCACCCCCCCCCCCCCCCCCCCCCCCCCCCCCCCGGCGACCCGCCGTAAAGTTTTCGGCCGATCATACGCGCGTTTGACGGGCGTCGGCGATAATTTCGGTAGGCCCGCGTTTGTTTGCGAAAAACTTCGGCTAACCCGCGCGCGTTTTTTCATCGCGGCTACTCCCGCGCTATTTACTTCGGCGCACGCGGGCGAACGCCGCGCGAAATGTCCCGGGATCGTTTGCGCAGTCATTATTATCGTTATTGTTATTAAGCTGTGTATACAAATGTCGAAAACCACCGCGGGCCCCCGGTAAACGTTACCGCTGGAAACACGCTAATTTACATAACCGCCTGTTGCAGAGCGGCGCGGCGGTCTTTGGTTTCGCCTTTTGTTTTTCCCGCACAATGGCCGACCAACTTTTGATTACATTTCGACGGAGGAAACGTTTACGCCGCCGCCACCGCCGCCGTTCTCCGGGAGCGCATTCAATTGCCTTTATGAAGCCCGCGCGTAAAATCTCCCCCGGGGCGTTTATATTGTGTATTTTCCCATTATCATCATTATTATTATTCAGATGAGCCACAAACCGAGTTTCCGTAGGCGCGTTATAGGTACACAATGCCCCGGCAATACAAGCGCTCATAGCACGCGCATCTAACATATTACGGGCATGTTATGTTAAATGATTTCACACGGTGTTTAAAGTTTGAAATATTTCACGAAATTATTAAATATTGATTTTTTTTTTCCCCCCCGTTACCTCACTCCTGTATAATCACGTTTTATTAAAAAGTATGCGAAAAATCGTTAGCGAACCCAGGGCCGGGGACTGGGCACTGAAAACCTCGCCGTTTCGACAAAAGCATAACGTATAAAAGAAGACAAAATCGATAATAACGAAACCATAAACTTTGCCGTTTTTCTTACGTTTTTTTTTCTTCCAGTAATAGGAAAACTGCACATAAAAACAGAAAACGCACTTCTTACGCGCCAATTAGATCCGAAATTAAACAAAAATACATCAGGATTGTCAATTTTTAATACGCAAAATTATTTCTGGTTGTAAAATTCTATTTTAGACACACACTCACACACACACACACACACACACACAACGTCATATAGTTAAGCCAATTTATTCCTCGCTCGACTCACTCCACTCAGAATCTATACGTCTATACGACCATAATAATATTATACTCATATATATTATTATATTTGCCGATATCCAATTCCGAGCTTGGTTCGCGTTGCAAACATTTTCCATCGTTTAGCGTTTTAAAACAATCTCTCGAAAGGCAGTTACAAATTGCTGTGTACATTACCTGTCTGCAGAGTTCAATACAGCATTGATAGCAGTGCCGAAAATTTGTTAAAAGTAGAACGACATCTATCGGTTTTTTTTTTTCTATCCGTATTTAATTAAACGTTTTGTTCCAAGTTTGGATGTGAACATTTTAAATACTTCTAATATTTTTTTCTTCTACCGGCATACTTTTTCACCGATATTGTTTCCATCATAACCCCGTAGCCGTATACTCCACCGCCTCTCTCTAATTGAACTACATACCTCATTTTTAACTCAGCAAATGTTGAAATCTTTTACAACGGAAATTCATATTTGTCTGGGTTCTTTTTCCTCTGGGTTTCTATTCCATCAATTGCTGTCCCATCTGTCAGGGTCTAGCTTTAAATTCAGCGTAATAGGGATTGGGATCTGGCCAGGGCCCAATCATTTGCATGTCAATTGGCCGGGATGAGTAAAACAACAAGTTGTTTTAGCTGAACCTGGTTAAAACTTTATTTATGATTCGGGTTGGTCCGTGCTAAAAGGCCCGCGCGGAACTCTAAATTGTGCAGCGAATTAAAAAAAAAAAATAAATAATATAAATAAATATATCAGCAGTAATGCACGATTACGCGTGTGTGCACAAAATACCAAAGTCCGCGTACAATAATGGCCCGCCTGTAAGAAATTGTATCCGATTCGAAGTGATAAATGTCTTATTTTTCTTTTTTCGTTTTGCACTCGGATTTATCACGGGAATAAAAAAAAAAAAAATAAAATAAAAATATACGCGTATAAAACGCCGTCATATCGTATTATTATAATATATAGCGAGTGACCCCGTAGTCGTTGCGATTTCTTCCGATTATTATGATTATAGTAATATTATTTGAGCGTATACATATTATAATTGTAGAAAACCGAGGGAAAAATCCAAAGTAGCCGTTTGCCGTGCACGCGAAACCGGTTTACAGTGTCCGTGTCGCTCACCGTGGGATTTAAATAATATTATATTATTATGTGCGCAATCGTTAGCTGGGCACTTTATCGCCGATGCTCGTCAGATGAATATTGCGCGCGAGCACTAAAAAAAAAAAAAAAAAAAAAAAAAAAAAAATAAATAAATAAAAACCGATTTTACCCGTATAGTATGATGCGAATGACATTATTCCGAGTGTCGTTTGACGGAAATGGTATTAAAAAAAAAAATAATAAAAAATAAAAAAAAATAATACAAAATCATTTATATATTTTACTGGTATCGATAATTAGCAGTATATGAAAAAAAAAAAAAAAAAAAAGGAGAAAAAATGTATACATTTATTGTACGTAATTTATATTATACATATATACCTGCGTACCTATATGGTCAACGCGGCGGCGGCGTTTCGTATATGCGGGGAAATAATGGAGTTTACGAAAAAAAAAAAAAACCCAACTCGATTCGTTATTAAACTAATGATAAAAATTGATTGGGTAAAAAAAAAAATAATCATAGTCATAATAAAAAAAAAAAGTCTAAGCGGGTTCGTTATAAAAATAGGACGAGAAGACATAACATAGGTATTATATTTGTCGCCTAATTATAATCTCGATATAACCGTGTCGACCTCGTTGTTAGTTTTATTAGTTCAAACAAATCGACCAATGTTTCAATGTTTTTAAAATTATACGGACATTCTGGCTGAAATGAAAAAAAAAATTTAAAAAAATGTATAAATCTATTAGGTACTGCGGATAACGTCAAAGCGATTTCGGAAACTCGCTGCAGTAGAATCGTTTCAGATTAAACTATTTAAAGTAATGCAATAATTACTTAACTTATATAATGTAATGCAACACTAAAAATTAAATTTGTAGTAAATAGATTCTATATTTTACAAATTTCCAACGTAAAATACGAATCAAAATTTTTTTTTTGTGCGAACAAAGATACTGTACAAATTTTACTGATAAAGTTAGAAAAAAAATCACGCGAGACATGTTTTCTACGATATTTTTTTTTATCTATATAGTAGGTATGGTTTAGTATTAAGAAATTGTGTATTAACATTATAATTAAATGTTTATTTTAAATTTAAAATTTTCAAGAGTTATCTTTTCATTTAAAAATTGTATGGACCTCAGGAGATTTTATGCCACAGGTCCCTAAAATCCTAGTCATACCACTGAATAATTGGTTTTAATATTCGTATATTAATTAATTATAAACATTATTCGTCCGCCTACTTTATAATATTACGAGTTATAGTCACCACAATCACATGAATTCCGGCCAAATATCGTTCAAACTGAACGAATGATTTCCTCGGTCGCTCGCGCCTTTACCATTCCTGATGGAGAGATATTCAAATCCGGAACGTTATATTCCGGAATGTATTAATCCGGGACATAAGAATCCTGAAAGCAATTTCCCGTATTGAAAAAATATCAAAGGTTTCTAGAAACACATTGTAATTACAAAAACGTCAAGACTTGTGTAACTCAAAAGACGGGGAAAGGGGCCGATGGAAAATTCGGGAAAGTAAGCAAAATAGTCAAGAATGATGGACGTTTTTGATCCAGGAATTGGGAGAAAAGAAAAAGCTGGTGGAATAAAAACGGCTATTGGTGACATATCATTGAAACAATTGGTTATTATTTAATGCGAAAATTTTACATTCCAGATTATTGCGGTCAGGGGTACGTTCCGAAATTGTGAATTCCGTGATTTTATCATTCCGGATAGTAAAAGTTCGCAAAATTGTGTGTTACCCTTCCGATGAAAACGGATTTGAGCACTAACGAATACATTATTGTTCATGTACGCAGGCCCGGATTAAGGGTTGTGGGGGTCCGGGAGCCCATATTAGTATGGAAACTTATTCTAAAAAAAAAAAAAAAAAGTTTTCTAATATTTGATTCAACTCATATTATTATTTTTATTTAAACGGACCAATCGCAGTACAATTTGCAGTAAACATACAATAATATACAAGTTGTATACTCATGTTGACACACTGAGGTTATGACATTGATAGTTTAAGAAAATAAATATTGAGACATGCATTAAAAACATTAATAGTTGCACATAAAGAAAGAACAATATTAAACTTATTTAAAAACAGGAGTGCTCCCAGACCTTGATTATGGGGAGGGGCAAAATAATTAAATATTAATAAAACTAAAAAAAGACGGACATACTTCGCACTATGGGTGGACCACTGTTATAAATGAGAAGTTAGGAAGTTAGGATATTGGAGACAATTTAATGCACATCTGTACCTAAGAAAATTTAAGCATTGCCAACAAAAAACGATTCTGACAAGAGCTCGGTTAATAGTATTGCTCAGCGGCGTCTTCGGGTCAATTCCATGGGGGGGGACAATTTGTATTCTTCAATATCATTGCTTTGGTTAACAAAAACTTAAAACCTTTTTGTCTGATGTCAATTTAACTTATATTAGATTATAGAAGACTGCAGATATATTGTACAAATGCAGTAAAACAGCACAATTTAAGTTAAATTAATTTTTTTCACGTTAAATAAATAGTAATTACAATAATGATAATATGAATAACAATAATAATAACAATGATAATTAATATAAGTTAGATGACCATGTCCAAAATACTTTTATTTTAAGCAGCGTTTTGCAAGCGGTTTGATCAAAAATATTTTTATTTTATTAATGTTGTCATTTCGATGAATATTTAAAAGTGATAATCCAGTTAGTCTCTGCTCGAAACTTTTTTTTTACTACAAAGTACGACTTTTAATGGACCTAATGTTAAATTCTTAAGCATTTCTGTTTAGTCCAATAATTTTATCCACTGAGTACCTACCGAATAAAAATTACGTATAAAACTCGCAAAATTAAAATGTTTATAAATTGCTCAAAATGTTTACCACGTTAAAAAAAGGCAAGTATAAGTTTTCTTTCTAAATTTCAAGTCTACCAATAAGTACGAATATTTTTAACTGAATTACAAAAAAAACAAAATCTGAAATAATAAAAGCATTATTTTCGTAAATTTTCCCGTTTTTCTTACGTTTTATTCTGGGTTTTCCTGATATTATGAAAACAGCTTGAAAAATGAAAAACTGACATTCTTAAAGTATTATCTAGTCAATATAACAATATTTTCTTTCAGAAAAGGTGCTACACTTACTTATTGAAGCAAGGTTTCTGGTAGAAATTTTTGTCATAGTATATGTATAAATAAAAAAAAATTATCATTGTAAATCCATTAGGTATATTCTTCGACACACTCCAGAATCTAAAATTGAAATTAAATTTATCATTTTTAATTTTGATACTAAAAATATATTATTTTATTATATCTTTGCAAATTAATTGTTCCCACTTAGTTTTCCATAGTTCTTTCTCATCCTTAAGAAAATATTTATTGAAATTTATAAATGAGAAAGGTTTCATTCTTGTTTTAATCAAAGTATTTCCAAGATCCGGAATCATTTTTACGGCTTTTGGAACCAGTTGAATTTATACTTATTTGCGCTTAAGAATTATGGATATTTTGTGAATCGAAAAAAGAACATCACACGGCTTATGGAGGGGAGCGATCGCCCCCCTCAAGGACGCGCTTGATTGACCATTATTTAAAAACATTTTCTTATATTAATCATGGCATCACGGAAATGATTTTCTGGGTTTAAATATAAGAAAATTAGAGAAACTAAAAAAAATATATTGATAACAAGTAGGAAGTTTCATATAATGTTTAATGAAACAGAAATTCAACAATCAAATTCAATTGTTATTAATACTTATTATTCATTATATTAATTATATAATATTCAAATTGCGTACTATATATTATTTTGCAGAATGTTTGCCGAGGGGCGAACAATTTAAAGTGACGTGCCTGTTTGGACTTATTTATATTTAAGAATTTTAGATATTTCCTATAACAAAAAATAATATCACACAGTTAATGGGGGGTTGGCGATTCCTCCCCCCCAACCATCAGGGACGCGCCTGTTTACAAATATCATATATCTAATTACAGGAGCATTCAAACTAATATGTTCAAAATTCAAGCATAATTGTGGCCTTATGGGCTCCGGAGATGACCTGCTCCACCCCCCTTAATCAAGGCTTGCGTGTTTGGTCGAACCGTACACATTGGTTCGTTTGCTAGTGTTCGCATTCGCTCGTTATCGTGCGGAACATAATAAGTAAACACCCACTATCAGGAATAAATCCTTTTTTTTTTTTTTTCTTTTGTAGCCCTCTAGGTTTTTCATTTTTAAAATATTTATACACGCGAAATAAAAAAATAAAAAAATAAATGTAGCGACTAATGCGTTAATAATTTAATTCAATCGAACAAACGAAAAATAAATATATAACTAATTACTAATAAAGTATTATCAACGGTCTGCGTAATCTTCAACAGCCGTGACCGTGAAATAAACGGACGTTTAGTTAAGTATATTTATCATCATTTATAGCTTAGACTCGATTTCCCTATTAAATTTATACTTATTACTTTTTAATTTATTTGGGGGAACGATACGACTCCGATAAATGATTGTTTATTCTTTTTATTTCCGGTTTTATTTCACTTACCTACTGCGCACAAATATTTTGTCTTTAATTTTTAAAATCTGAAAATTACATTAATTCGACGACTGATACACAAATCGAAAAAATTAATGAATTAATAAATTCTTATAAGAACATGCATACGATCAAGCCAAACCTCGACGGTCTGCTTTCAAATGCTTGTTCGTGTTGTGTATACTGGACAAGTCAAGTCCAGCAATCGAGCACCTTTAACGGTACGCGAGTGAAACCCTCGCACACTCGTGCGATTTATTTTACGGTTAACTGTCTGTTCTCCGGAGTGAAAAATTTTCATTTTTTTTTTTTTTTGTATGTCCAACCGGTAACATGCCGTATATATAATGTACATATTATATAATATATCCACGTAGTAATTGACTCGTTGCCGCCGCCTCAATTTTTGTCCCTGAGACTATAATAATTATAATAATAAGATAATATTTGTGTATTTTTTTTTTTTTCCTAGCCTTTCGAATTTAATACGCCCCGAGCTATACGCATTACATATACACACAAACGCGCTTACTTCAGCAGTTTTCTGCACAGTGTTTAATTAACACCATTCTCCGTATTATTCCCCAACGGTGGGACTTACGTGTAATACATATTTAAGGTACGTGAGTGGAGATTATTGTATTCTTGGAAAACTGATTTTGTTATTATTTTGTAATTACATTATTACATTATACATTTGTATAGGTTTAGATTCTGAGCGTAACGAGTATCATGTACCTAATTGTTTTACTATATTGTGTGCTTTTTTAAATTTATTCGTCTTTTGACATTTTTTGGTGTTGAGTAGGTCAATATCATCGTTGTAATTTTCATAATACTCGGAGAAAAAATGCCAAACAATTGAACAGGTTTAGGCAGTGACGATTTCTGGAATTTTAAATTGCGTTTTATTTTCGTTATAATAAAAATAATATACTTCTAGGCTTCTTTAAGTTAGCTTCTTTTAGGCGTGGAATAATTTTTAAAACATTCTGACGATTATAGATCTTTTTTTTTTATTTTATTTGGTTCGAATATATCTATATTATTTTGATATATCACAAAAAATATTAGTAATTTGTAGTGCTGACTTTAATAAGCAATTAAAAAAAAAAAAAATTGTATACGCGTTTTTTAACGATATTTATATTATATATATTTTATAAGCGGTCAATTTTAATTTAGTTTGAAGTTATAAAATGAATATTAACTTTTGAATAACTTTACCAACAGACGTTTAAGTCGTTTAACAACTAAACCAAACTTCACTAGAATTGTTTTTCATTAGCAATGTTTTATAATTTTGTAAAGATATAGATTTAATTACCATATACACCGTACCTCCTATAACTAGGAGTGATAAAACCATGATGTGAGCTTACGATGTATGTACCTATATACATTTTTTTTTGTACAATTAATTTATTTGGAAAAACTACGAACAATGAAGAAACCTACTCAGTTATCCACCGACCATTCATTTTTAAAATAGAAAATTGCTTAAAAACTTAATAAATATAACAATACACAAATATTATCACATATAATTAAACGACCGGCGAAGGGGGAAGCCCCTTTGCCCTCCACGGGTACGCCACTGATCTACTAGTTGGGTCGCCTTATGTTTGTGAGGGCAAGTTCGACGGACATTTTAGGCTTTGATCATTTTAATTTATAAAAGAAAATTTGGAAGTATTTGGAAGTTGAATAAATTAAAAACCACAAGCTTTTAAGTTACAAATAATAAGTGTATTTTATATGCAGATAATAATAATAATAATAACAATAATAGTTTTTAGGGATATTAAAGTTTACAATTTGGAACGTCTCAACGTAACAGTTTTTCTATATAATATTCTAGTAGGTAATACATTTTCTATCAGGTCCCATCACGAGTCTTGATATATAAATAATAATAAAAAAAAAAATTACAAATATATTATAAATAAACAGTTCAGCGAGTACATGGTGCATCGTATAACGCGGTGTATGAAAAAAAAACGAAAAGAGGATAGTACTTATGGGGAATGAGTGGAGTAACAGAATATGCATAGTTTCTAAGCTGTTATGCTGTATTCGGAATAAGAATTGTTACGATTTTTGTATAATTAACGTTTATATTTATCAACGGGTAGTGGCTCCCATTCGTGTTAACAGCAAAGTATGTGTAATAATAATACACATACATAAATACCATAATATTCGTACAATACATTTTGGCAGCGGCTCCCATTCGGGTTACCGGCCATGTCATATAATATATTTATATATATTATATTATAAATATTTTATAAACGAGCATGAGGAAAATAATGGACTAAGGAGACATAAATGGAGTAGTATATTAATATATAGTAACATATCAAACGATGGGGTTCATATTTAACGAAAAAAAAAAAAAATAATAAAAAATAAAATACTTTATGGGAAAGATTTATACGTTACACGTTGGACGCTATAATCGTTGGTGACAGTAGTTTTCACCCGTTGGCCCGATAGACATCACGGCGTTGTTGAATAGAAAAAAAATTGGCCGTTCCCAAGAAAACTGGTTCGTCCGGAGAGGGAAAAACCAAAAATGAGAGCGAATTGCTTTTTTGATCGAACGTTCTTTCGTCTCCCCAGTCGGTGTTGTTGTTTATATGAAGTGAGAGGAGTTCAGTGTTTGACACGGGCGGGATGACACAAAGACTCGTTACTGGAATGCACTGCAGACATGCGTCTCGAAATTTTCCCAAGCCCTTTGGGATGGAGGTCAAACCTTCTTGTATTTATTGTATTGATTTGGAACTTGGTTTCGGTGCCTAGAGTGTGGGCAAACACTGTCTTTACTCACTGGTTTTGTTCACTTATTTTTTCTATTTTTAAAATCAGAATACTGCGTCGAAGGGACGGTCAGATAAGTCGACGCTAGGGATACGGACGTTTCCGAAATGTTCATAAAATAGATAATTGGGAGTTCTGACCACGACCCTGAAGAATAGGCCAACAAGAGATACAATGGGAGTGTTACAGCATAGTATCCAAATTTCAACTGACCATCGCATTGTCGGCGAGCAGTGTCACCGAAAACTGCACTGATAATCTCTGTGCTTGTGGTCCATAGACTACTCAAGGACACGCTGGACTGGTCTGTCATTCCAGAAAAACTGAACCTTCGTGCGTCTTGACGAGTTGATTATTTCATAAAAGATAGTTGAAAGATATGTAAGCCACGGAAAATCCGTGACTCTGTGTAAGTCGATAGTAGTTAATCATTGAAGTCTTTAATATTATTTATACATTAGCAAATATAATATAAAAAAAAAACAATAAAAGGAAATATAAAAAAAAAAGCATACAAGTAAAATAAATATACAATTATAAATTATGAAATTAGTTGAAAAGAAAATAGGTAAAACAAACTTATGTACAATATAAATATTTGACTACCTATATTTTATGTTGCGTTTAATGTATGAAAAATAATAAAAAAATGAAAAAATACACAACAAATAGATATTTAAAATGCATATACATTAACTATTTGGACCGACTCTGACAATCACTGCATACTGAAACATAAAAATGTAAAATAATACATGGAATTTTTATCTCGTGTCAGTCGAAATGAAAATGGTATTTTTTGGTCGAAGCGATATAATAGACCCTTGTCGTACATGTACGACATGTCCATTAAATCGCGGGATTTAATTAAATTTCGCATATGCATTATATATAATATGTGGAGATGATTTTCGAAACCGCACATTATATTATACCGGCGAGATAGGCAACCAAGTACATTGCCGCAATGACCGGAGAAATACAAGTCCCGGGCCTTCTGTTTTGCTGTTGAAGTTTCTGTACGTATTATTATACACTTAATACATAGATATAAATATAACAACCTTCACCCGTCGGTCCATCTTTACTTCTCCATTTATATACGCACACATATATATGTATACTTGCGATGACGAAATAACAGAGGAGGAGGTGTAGTAGGACGGGAAGGTGTTTTATTCGAAGCTTTTGAAACCTTTGAAACGCACCGAAGGCTCATTCAATGTTCGTTATTGCCATCACTATGTACAGCTATTCTGTTGGACATTATACTGCTGTATATTACGTATTTATATTGTATAATATACAATATTGCTGGTAGAGATACATCTTTTGTGCAGCGAATGAACGATCCCGTGGAGACCTTTTATAAACAAAAGCCAAAACCTTCTCCTCCTCCTTACCCTGAAATGTCGACTCTTCCTCAACACGTAATAAATAACAGACAGCAACGGCAAATAATGTGCACAGAGTTCACCCTGTCCGCTCACATCATTATTTACACAAGACTATTACAATATATTGTGTTAGGCTCGCCGAAAAGCCATCGTAATCAATCTTTTGGCCGATTAAATTATAATATAATTACAGCCGTGTCATAACGTGAGGGACGAGATGAATATAATCATTTTTTGGCATCGTTTGTCGATTAGATAGAATTCTATTTCACGGACAAGTAAAAAATTGTCAATATTTAGCAAAATGCAAATTAAATAAATATTTGTTGCGTAAATACCCTCCATGATGAGTAAAAATGTTCCGAGTTTAATAACCCGTACTTCCAGACTAATTTTCCATCACGAAAGTTCTAGTCCCAGTTATACATTTTGAAAAATGAAAGAACCTAATATTNAACTTGTCAATAATTAAACAAATGCAAATTAAATAAATATTTGTTGCGTTTATACCATCCAAAATAGGGAAAAATGAATGGAGTTTATTAACCCGTACTTCCGGATTAATTCTCTGTCACGAAAGTACTAGTCCCAGTTATTCATATTGAAAAATGAAAGAACCTAATATTATCGATTAAGGGTCTTCCAAAACATAATTGTGACACGTATGTCCCGGCTCAGTGTTAAAGTTAAAGAATAAAGTCGTGTTTCAAATTTTTGATGGATCATTTCTTAATCCCATATCGACGTTCCGTTTTATACAAAATTGATCAACTTTAAAAAAATTATTTGTATATTGGGAAGAATTCTAAATCAAGGAGAAGTAAAACTTGTCAATAATTAAACAAATGCAAATTAAATAAATATTTGTTGCGTTTATACCCTCCAAAATGGGTAAAAATGGAACGAGTTTATTAACCCGTACTTCCTGATTAATTCTCAGTGTTAAAGTTAAAGAAAAAAGTCGTGTCTCAAATTTTTGATGGATCATTTCTTAATCCCATATCGACGTACCATTTTATACAAAATTGATCAACATTAAAAAAATTATTTGTAAATTGGGCAGAATTCTACATCCAGGAGAAGTAAAACTTGTCAATAATTAAACAAATGCAAATTAAATAAATATTTGTTGCGTTTATACCCTCCAAAATGGGGAAAAATGGATCGAGTTTATTAACCCGTACTTCCGTATGTCTCGGATCAGTGTTCAAGTTGAAGAAAAAAATCGTGTCTCAAATTTTTGATGGATCATTAATTAATCCCATATCGACGGTCAATTTTATAAAAAAGTGTTCTTTTTTTGGAAAAACTTTTGTAAATTGGGCAGAATTCTAAATCAAGGAGTAGTATAACTTGTCAATAATTAAACAAATGCAAATTAAATAAATATTTGTTGCGTTTATACCCTCCAAAATGGGGAAAAATGGACCGAGTTTATGTACCCGTACTTCCAGACTAATTTTCAATCACGAAAGTTCTAGTCCCAGTTATACATATTGAAAAATGAAAGAACCTAATATTATCGATTAAGGGTCTTCCAAAACAT